>OMNV01009087.1:182600-225311 GCA_900303265.1 Brotula barbata | reverse complement strand
GAGGCCGCAGCCCGGTTCCTCTCAAGGAAGCGTTGCCTTCGCTCATCTGGGTCGTCCTCTGTTGTCCGTCGCCGACGCCCACCTGTGGGTTGTGCTGGAGATACCTAGGGGTAAAAAAGTGTGACAAATACAGGCAGACAGTGAGGACGAGAGGGGCAACGAGAAAACTGTGTCAGTCATTGTTTTATTATTTTAGTCAGGGACAACATCATAGTACAAAATTCAGTTTGATATTTTGATTTGATTTGATCTGATATATACACATGCACACATATACAGTACATACACACACAGAAACACACACATCTATATAAATATGTAGAGAGAGAGAGAGAGAGAGAGACCCTCCACCACACCCAGTGGCCCAGACTCAATATTGTATATTGCACAGTTGATACACTCTGTGTTGTTTACATCCTGTATATACTGGATCGTATTTCTTATTATTTATATTGTTTTGTCTTCTTGTTGTCAGTTCCGGAGACAGCATAAGCATTTCATGATAAGTTGTACTGTGTATGATTGGGTATGTGACCAATAAAATGTGATTTGATTTGTTATTATTTGATGTTATTATATTATTTATTACACTCTAATTTTCAGAAACACAGGCACTGGACCTAAGAAATCATATTACTGTGTTGAATTCCAGTCTACCTGAGGCTGTGCAGGGGATGGAGCGTCTGGATGCTGCACTAGCAGTTGGCTCTGCTCCGGCTTCTGGGGCACCATGGGACTGCTGCCCATTGCTATGCCCCCCATGCTATGTCCTGATGGGCTCTGCTGGGACAGTGCAGCCTTCAAACGCTACATGAAAATAGCATGAAAAACAACAACAACAACAATAAACCTGTTGCATGTTTCATGACAATTTATGGAATTTCAATGCAAATTTATATTGTCATTCTTGTAAATATTACATAACATACACAATACACCATCCCTTTTCATTAACATTGGCACAGAAAAAAAGCGTCACACTACACAAAAATAAGCACACTAGTTTTATCTGAAATACAGTTCAAACAGAATCCTTCCACATAGCACTGCGAGTACTTGCTCCCTGCAATGAGGGCCATATTTACTAAACCCATTGCAAATAGATGCCAGAGCTGTGCCCACGAATTGTGTTGCCCAATTGCTTTCTACAATTCAGGCAATTTGAGTGAAGTGCTGCTTGTGAGGTTCAACTTCTAAGCAAACACAACACCTGTGAGGCAGACCACAGAGCACAACGGATGGCTGTGAGCTTTACTGGAGAATTGAGTTTAATATTGATCCTCTTCAGCATCAATGAAAAATCAGTTCTGCCATCCATTTCCCTACCTGCTCCTTTTTTTGGTCACACACTGGCAAAAATACACGAAGACGTCTTCCTGTCTACATCGTTCTAGTAGGTTGAAAACGTGCTTTTCACTCATTTGCGCTATAAAAACAGTCTGCAAACCTTTGGACGGAAGTGTGGCTGCAACTTAAGGGTCAAATAATTAACATTGAGTAACTGCTGTAAAAAGCCAGAGCAGAGGAAGCTGAACACAGAGATAAAAACAGAAAAAGAGATACAAAAATAGATAAGTAATAGAGCACTAACCATCTTGGCCTCTGAGTGGATGCTGTAGCCAGAGGGTGAGTTCGAGCCGCTGCTGCTACCTCCCAGAGGAGGACCAGGGATCCCAGGAATATTGGGGACCATGCACATTGGCCGAGCCAGCTGGACAACAAGTAAAATAATGTTAACCAACTTCCAAACTATAGAAATGAAATTCTGCATATTTAGACTATTGGTCTGTCTTACATTAATGACAGATGGAATCTGCACAGGACCAGGAAGCACAGGCACTGCCTGACCAGTGGGAAGCATCATCATGGGGTAATGGCTGGTTGGTGAGCTGGACAAAAAAGCAAACACAATCCATTAACAAGATGGTGATCGTGATTTTTAATTTTTGGAACATTCCACTAATATTGCATTTTATCCTGTTATTGATATAGGGGCAAATTAACCTCTTCAAGCGTGCTTCAACCAGATGACTCTGTCATTACAGGTGCTTAGTGTGAATTTCTTTCTGTGACTACATAAAGTGGAACAGATCTTGGGTTGGAACACTACACTTAATGCAAGTGCAACATAACTTCAATAAAAAAAGTGGAACAAGCAGATATATGACATCTATGTAACATTTCCCTCCAGTGTGCAAATATTTTTTATCCATGTTAAAAGCTCCTTAGAGCAAAATTATAGAAAGATGTTCATTGCAGGCAGATTTACTCACCCCAGAGTGCGATTGGAGGGTGGTGCCTGTGTGATGACGGAGGTGGGAGAGGGCATGGTGGGCTGAAGGGCGTCGAAGCCCAAGTGGAGTGGGAGAGAACCTGGACGCACAATAGTTGGTGTGGGAGCTGAACTCCTGGGTGGTGTGTCCTAGCAAATGAACAGTGTGGGTAACTTGTATAAAAAAACACGAGTTCAAGTTATTCAAAATATAGAAACAATACATTCTATGACCATGCATTATTCTGTATTTGATGGTGTACCTGTATTGATTCATGTGAAGATATGCGTATTTGCAATATCATCATCAATCCTGTCATTAAATGATTCAATTCATATTAATATGAAAAATAAAAATGGAAGCAAAGGCAAATAAACAAGACAAAATTAGCCTAAAATTGATGCCTTGCCAGTCGTACAGAGTTAGTTTGGTTAAAAAATGGACAATGCACAGAAACACATACAAGGTTTGCAATGGAGACGTCATGGCAAGCAGTGGCAAGATAATCTACCTGGTTGCACGCTGGAAACTAGGCAATGCGAGCGAGTATGGCAACTGCATGAAAATATGGGCTGCAAAAACTGGGTGCCTAACCTCAAGCATTATACCGTTATTCATATCGTAATGCTTGTCCTTTTTCTGACTCAATAGTACAGAAATTTTGATTGAGCATTATTTTTCTTTTGTATATTTTGGCTAGGTATTTAACAAATGGTACAAACAGTTTTAATAGAAAACCCTACTTTTGACTGTATTCCTCATGGTATTCGGACTGCCAATCAAAAACAAAAATGTTTTGTTAAAATCATCATAATGGTGAAAAACATTGTGATATGATATCTTGGCCATATCATCCAAACCTTAATTCAGACCACAGAAAAAATAAAAACATAACAGTGTTTTTTCAAGGTGTGTTTATGAACACTCCAAGGCCCCCTCCTCTCCATAGTCAGTCACTATCAGCTCCACTTTCTTACCTTTATTTTAACCGGAGACTCTCTGATGCTATCCGACTGTGAAGAGACAGATTCAGGGCTGCCTGGTGATGAGGAGTCAACTTCTACAGGAGACTCTTCTTTCACCTTCACATCCGATGGTGTCTGCAGACTCATGTCGAGGGCCACAGAGTTGGGAGCCGGGAGCTGGGATGGAGGAAGACATAGACAGAGATCAAGTTAACATTCTCACAAGGAATTAAAAACTAGATCTTCTTTGATTACGAAAATGGCACATAGCTGATGGCAAGAGAATGAAAATACCTCCCGTTAACTTTTATTGCAATTGAACCAGCAAGTCACTTTAAATAAAAATCTATAGTTTGTTACACTTAACCTCTGAGGTAACCACCAATGCGCCCATTTTCATAAAAGCTTCAGTTTTTGTTTAAATTCTAGGGAAAAGACCTGTTTCCAAATATATCAGGGTACATTCTGGGTAACTCTGTATAAAATGATACCCAACAAATTTTAGGATAAAAAGAAATTTAAGGGAAAATAAAAAATCTGATTAAGTTGCGATAATCATTTTTTCTCAACTTCTCCAGAATTATGGGATCTTTTAATTACTTTTCTATTTGGTATACTGAATTATTAATGGGTTTCTTCCGTGAGAAGGCCCTTTAAGACTATCAAAAATTCTTTATAGGACCCTGAACCATTTGCCTAAAAGTAAAAGTCAATTAGCAATTAGTTTACAAGTGTTTAGGGGGTTCAATATCATTATTCAATCCATAATATTACTTAGTATTACTACATTAGTGTAGGCTAAGGTTATATAATTCACTACATTAAAAAAGACATTTACAAGTGGCCTCTCCAAGCAGTAATTTCTATACGGAATAATATTGTTACTCTTTTCATTACATCAACAGCTTGAGTAAGACATATTCTAGAAAAATCATTTCACTTGAACTCATTACAGAAAATATGATATTCATGTTTGCAGGACCACAGACACATACACAGATGAAATCTTCAACCTAAACCCTTACTTACAGGGTTCTTGGCCCGCTTGTCCTCCTCGTCCTGTTCAAAGGAGCTGGCCAGCTCATTGAACAGACCCACCTCCTCACAGTTTTTTAAGAAGCGGGTGGGAGTAGGCGTCTGGTCTGGCAAAGGGAGACGAACAGACAGAACTATTCAAAGAAACGCTTTCACACATTCACACTTAGTATTTAATATAGAAGCCCATGATCTCATACATGTATCTTTGAAAATGCACTGCACTAACTGACACATCAGTGTATTCTAAAAGAGCCTGAAGTTGAATGCAGCTTAAGAATCCTGAGTTAGGGTCGCCCCAGTGGCTCATCGGTTAAGAGCGCGTACCACAAAACACAGCGGATCTGGTTCAATTTCTGCCTTTGTGTTTTGCTGCATGTCATCACTTCTCTCCTTCCTGTCTGTCTCTCTACAGTCCCTATCATAATAAAGCAGAAATGCCAAAAAATAAATAAATAAAAAGAATCATAGGAGGTAAAGCTGAACGCTGGTTAGTCTCTTTGACAAAGTACCTGCAACTTGAAAGGTACCTGCAATAATGACAGAGTCGGTCCTGGCTGGTCCAAATTTTAGAGTCATCTCATGCTTGTGTTTGTGTACAGCCAAGTGGTCCTCATTGGTAAACCTCTGGATGAATCAAACAAAGAACAAGAATGGAAAAAAAGGACAGAACATAAATCAGCCAACAGGTGATTGTCTATTTGTCCTACTGACCTGAAGAAAATGCCTACAGTACCATAACCCAGATATCACATTGCACATAATCATAGACAGGGAATCTCTTGAAGCTGCAGCCTAACACAGGAAGACTATACTACCATTATGTGACAAACGACAAAGAAATGTGTGTCTGTGGTGTATAATTCCTCAGTCTTAAAGCCGTAGATGGGCCCATTATAGCCACAGGACAAATTCTCAAATATCCTTTCACAATCTAGAATTAATAAATAAAGGGAAAACAGAAAGTATGGCAGAGAACTGATGTTTAGAGAAAAAAATTGTAAAAAATGACAACTGGTTGAAAAGTGCAATAATTGATACTCCCTGAATGGAAACCGCACCCAAAAGAATAAGATGGCTCATTACAACAGACGCTGAAAATTATGTTGATGATGAAAGTGCAGCGTTTTACAATCAAACTACTTGGTTTATAGAAAACACAAATTCTATAGGCATTTAGGTGCACATTGTTTTGTCTACTTCCCTTCAGACATCCTTTGTGGAAGCTACAGTCATGTCTGACACCAGGCAATTCAGCAGACTGATTAATTGCTCCTGCAGCCATCAGACTGAGAAGCTCTTCTTTAGAGAAGTGGCAAGGTGAATCAGTCAGAGACGTAGGAGGAATAATGTTAGCTCTGTCGCCAGTCTATTCCAGTTGTGAGTTCAGTCGTGAACGAGTGAAGTGGAAACACAGTCAAGTGTCAGGGGGCTTATTTTTAGCCCCAACAGGCAGCATCACCAATACAACTACATGTCTCACTTGTCTTTCCTATCGCCAGCTAATCTCCTGGTATGATATACTGGTAGCTAGGATTACTCCTCCCTAAACAGTAAATACAGGGCATTTAGTAACGAAGGGGCTGTTGTTTTTAACTTGGTAAAAGGAAAACCTTGTGTGAGGCCAGGAGTCAATCATCCTCATTCTATTATAGGCATGATTCAGATTTTCCTGGGAGACAACTGTGGCTTGTAAATGGCAGCAGTAAAAAGACAACACTTGGACATACGACATACATTTGGGACATAAATGATTGTATGTATCTAACACAAAAACACATAAACAAATAATAAAGATATAGCCTTTTAAGATGATGCCACATGCCTCGCAATAGTGAAAGACCGATATATTGATTTTTGACTTTTTTGGCTGACAAACTAGCATGCAACACCAATTTCACCTGCCCAACTTGTGTCAATGCAATACCAGATAGCCTCAGTGTATTCTGTCTCTATTATGTGTTTTGAAAGCAAAATTTTACATATAAATGTCCAAATACTCAGCAATTCTCATTCTAATTTGTTATAATATTGAAAAATTATCAGCCACTCTGCTCAGAATTATATCGCTATTGGTCATTTAAAAAAATCCCAACATGCATATTTGTCTGTCACTCCTAAACTATATTAATTTCCTACAATGCCAGCAGATTGTGTAAATAACCCTGATTGTGCTGTGATATAAAAATGCACCCAAACAGCTGGCACAATCGCACCATACTATGATGCAGGGCATGTTTATACAGCAGGCTTCTCAAACAAAGCTGGCCAGAGAACCACATACTTAAGCGATGAACCAACATTGACATCAACTGTCACTTTGCCTTGAAAAACACCCACATATTTACACTGGTTTAAGTGTTCTGGCTACATGAATACAGATAAAATATGCAGAGTACGTTTGTCATTGGCACATGCAGGAAAGTTACAATGTTTATATTGACAGTGGTCCCCATCTATATATTTCTAGTGAAGAATTGAAGCAAATCATTAACTCATTGCATGGGTGCATGTTAAGCTACTTTATATGTTTGTTGTTAAAACACCAAACCCTTGTACATCAGATATCATTTTGATCAGAGAATGAAGTAATCTTCTGAATCATAAATGTTTTGCAACCACATGAAGACATTCTTCCTCCGAAATGCACAGCAGAAGCTGTGTGTGCTCAATTAGTGATTCTCAGGACATTACACCCAAACATGTGCACAGTATCAGACAACAAATTGAGCAGATCAAAATGGAAACATATGTCTTAATTTGCTGTGATATAAAGCCGGACCCCGACAGTACACCACTTTACAGGCATGCGAGTGTACTATTGGCGCTCAGCTGAGTCACTCCCATGGCTCAAACCTGTGTCTGCAGGCGCTGCAAGTAAATGGTGACAGGTTGAAGCAATAACTGTGCACTGATTACTCACCGGAGCTGCCAATGAGTCACTGCTGAAAGGAGACAGCATTGTCTCACAAGACAGCATGCTAGCAAGAACACTATCAGTGTGATAACCATGGCGAGCAGTGAAGAAAGCTCGGTCCTTTAGCTTACATTTTGCATTTACGCTGACTAATCAAAAGTCTGTTCATGCTTAAACTCTCTATGCGTATGAATGTATATTTTGCTAAAAAACTGTCTTCAAATTGATGATGTCTTTCACTTATATTTTTCTTCAGTGTTGTAGAAACACACTGAGAAAATATGATAGAATATGAAATTCTAAGTGCCTCTAGAGAGTACATACAATACACAAAGAAACAAAACACCACCATCGACACACAAATGACAACCAGGAGCAGGGAGGAGAGGGCTTACCTGTCCACAGCCGGGAGCGCTGCACACAAAAGGTCGGTCGTCCCCCATTTTCGTGAAGAGCTTGCAATGTAACTGTGAGAGAGGAGGAGAAAACATTGCTGTGGCTCTTTCTTGATTTGTCAATTGGCAAATCCTGAGAACAACAAAGCAGAGATGCTGTGACTCGAAGTTGGAGCAGGAAGCTGAATGCTATTTAAAAATAACCCTGGCGAGGAGGAAAACACGCACAGAGGCGGCAAGACCAAGTTTCCCTGGTGATACTTCCTTCACACAGGGGGGCTCCTTGTTGGCCAATGAGGAGCCACCAGCAGCGAGGACCACAGCTGCCGTTTACACATCTTCCTCACTTTCTCCAGACTTCCAAACCCCTCCCCCTTTCAGTGACACTCCCCTTGCTCACCTCTCCAAAAAATGCTAACCTGTTCCCTTCATGTTCAAATGTTCAGCTGATCTCTCCCTCTTTCTGATTCATCTCTCTCTCAAAATCAACAACGATCTGTTGCAATGAGCTTCACCCAGTTGACGTTTCTAATCCATCAAAATGAATCTCATACATTCTTACTGACGTACCGCTGCCACTGCTTGCTGTATTTTGCTCTTTATTAAACCAATTAGTTTTTGCTTAAAAGAGGACAATATTTAAAAAATCGTTATTTTCAATCAATGCATCAAAACAGATAATCAGAGGTGTATAGTAACAGTAAGTAAAAATACTCCACTTTGCACTTGAGTGGTATATAAATATTTTTTCAAATTATTACCTTACTTTTATTACATATCTGATGGAAAGGCTACACATTTAATTCACTTCTTTTATCAAAATAGGCTTTTAGTAGTTACAAAATTAACAGTAAAATAGATATTTTCAGCATGTGGACTGTGAGATGGACATTAATTAGATTTTTATGTAAAGTGTGGTGTTGGTAAAATCCTAACAACTGTACTATTAGTTAAGTTTTGTTGGTTTGAATGAGTTTGAGTTCTTCCTGTTTGTGATAGATTGACTCTGAATTGTATAAACAAATGTGAAGTTGAAACAGAACTCTACATAGAGGACTCTTGACAGTCTATCTCTAACTGAGATTATAATTTTCATAATCTGAAGACTATTGCAGGCCATAAACGTGAGAGGACTATATATTGTTTAACACTTACTTTTACTTTAAATACTTAAGTACAGCTATTGTCAAAAAAAACGTTTTACTTTTGATACTGATAAAATTAGCATTAGAATTTTTAAATAGGATGTCTGTAAGGTATAACTTTGAGGTACTTCATCCACCACTCCAGATAATGAGATGGATGTTGACAGTAAGTACATTTTATTCAGCTAAAAAGTTCAGAAAAAAATCAATTTCTAAAATAACCTTAACTTTGAAAACATAAAACAATTATACCCTTATCACATTACATTAATAAAACTCAAAATTACACACACTCTATGGCCTTTTATTATGGTATTGACACTATGTTGATACACATCCCAGCTGTTTCTCTTCTATCTGAGATTAATTAACCAAACTAAATACTAGAAGTGTTACTTTCATTTTAAGAAAAATGTTTTATTTTTGTACTTTATGATTCACAAATACTCTGGTGCTGATAAAACAGAAACAGAGAATTGCCAAGTTTTGAAAATCTGTATGTAACGTTGGCTCAACACTGGTGGGCACACATTAGTGATCAAAGGGAAACGTGGGGCCCTTTTATTACTTTTTTTAGAGGTTTTAAGAGAGAGATACCTTGAATTATCTTGTGTATTTTCTTATCAATTTAATAATGCACTTGTATTTTTTGTTTGTTTATTGTTGTATCTGCAAAGCTACAATATGAAAACTACTTTGAAAATTCAACGCATTCAATATGTATATTACAAAAAGAAATATAGTTATATTAAGTATATGGACAGAATGTTGATAGTTCACCTCTTCTCCTTCTAAAAGCAAACTTTTTAGACCAAATACCATCTCCCTTGACAAAAGTTAAACATCCACAAATTGGTTAGTTTCTCCATTTGTGTCTGATGCCAAAGTAACACAAACGAAATAAAACTAAAACGAGCCTTGTTGCTTCTTTGTTCATCAACAACTATAAAAGAGGAAAATAACCCCTCCTAACCCACACCCAGCCTATCCCCACCTCCTATTCAAGCCTCAGCAGACCAAAACAGCACAACATGCGGAGAGTCAAATTGAAAAAATGTAGGAAAAAAAGGACTTGGTCATTAAATGTAAATTAAGGAAATCAAGGGGTAGTGATGGCTTAGTCATATTAATGTTTTTGCTCTCCCAGCTGCCCAAACTGACGTCTGGCAGGTATTACACAATGCTGTCCTGCTGACAGGACAGCAGCCAACATGCATCAAGGTCCTCGCTATGTACACAGAACAAAACATTTTTATAAACAAAAGTTACTGACAACTGCAACCTTTGAGAAGGCAACAACAAGCATAAAGCGGGGAATCTATCCAACGTTAATAATTCAGTATTCTACATTTGGAATTTTCGTGTTTAATGCCTCTTGTCCAAAATCTCCACTTTCATCTTCGTGTCTGCATTTCTCTGTAAGGGGTGTCATTTTTATTTGTTTAAAAAGTGACAAAGATGCAGCAATCCTACATAATATTTCCTATATTTTGAATTTCAGAGTAACGACCCACTCAGCTGCTGTTGTACCCACAACATGGGTTGAGCGTGTAACCTAACATTTTTGAGTGGGACGAATTATTCATTATGTTGGCAAGGCATAAATGTCTGAAAGTTTTCCCAGTGTTGGAGTCAGTATATTTTCCTCCTTCCTCCCTCTGCCGAGGACAGCTGCCCCTGAGCCAACACATGATTACTGAAGCTTTGCACTGGAATAGGATGCTCTCTCAAGACACTGGACTCGTAACAGGGCCTGACTGTTCTGTCTCTCAGCTCCTCGTCTTAATGAGAAAAGAGGGCTGTATCTTGTTTGCCTGCTAAAGCCCCACCCTTCCGTGTGTGGATCAAAAGGCAGAAGAAGCTGAGCGGTCTGATTTCTTGCAGACCTCCCAAGCAGTGGAGAAAGGAAACAGGTCCGTGCCAGGGCCCTCACAAAGTGCTTCCAATCTATTGAGTCTATTTGGGCAGAGATATGTGTGCAAGCAAGATACTCCATCTAACTCGTTATAGCGAGGGTGTGGACTGCTTCTGGAAGTGGACACATCTGGCGTGAGGAGTGGGAACCGATTTCAGAGTCTAGCATCTTACTAAGTACATGCGAGACATTAGCTTGACTGCCTGGCATGGACATGAATTGTGGGATTTGATTTTGTGGGAAGTCCACCATAAATTCCAGATGACAGGGTTGGAAAATGCCATGTTTTCATTGCCGCCCTAAACCAACATGTTAGCCTGATTAAAACAGATGCATTGACAGCCTTCCTTTGACATCCACTGCGTTGTCTTGTGGTGAAGACAATGAATCTTTAAGGATATCATTACAAATCTGGAGAACTACCATTAATCCTCAGATAATCTTAAACAAAATTTCAAACAAATAGCTCTGCTTAATTACTGATTTGATTGCCATGTGTGTACCATTGAGAATAAACTCTGTGACCAAATACTGGTTTGACTGTAAACAGTGTACAGCTTTACTGCACCTTGTAAAGTGACTAAGCTCTGCTACAGACCTAAACTGTATGTGTCAAACAATAAATCAGACTGCAAGTTACATTAGACCTGATGCACACTGCTCATATTCATTACAGGCATGGATATCAAGTCAACCAATTTTGGCCTCCTTTCATCCAAGGTGACATGGCAGCCAAAGTGACCTAATTCTCATCTCTCTGTCTCAAGGAGCTTCAGGCACCGTCTCACCGTTAACTTGGATTTCTCCTACTCAGCAGGTGTAGGGGAACGGGTCCCAGCTATAATCGGCTACAGCCATCCAGTGTTTGATGCAGCCTGCTAGGAAACTGACTAAACAAACTATATTAATAGCTTGAACTGCAGCCGTGACTCTGGAATCTGAGGCTTGAATTGCCAGAGGGTAGGGGAGACCCCGCAAAAAGAAAAAAAATAGGAAAGAAGTTGGATGAAGAAGAGAATGAAATATAAAATCAATAAAGAAAGAAAGAAAGAAAGATTTGCCACATGAAGGATCGTGGGTATTTGCTGAATCACAGGTGAGGTCTTGGTGAAAGTGGGCTATGAGGGTCACAGACAGGAGCTCTAGACTGCAGCTGGGTGTGTGCAACAGCCAATGTGTATTTATGTGAGCGAAGTGAACCTGAGATATTTGGTAAATGGAACAAATGAAATCCTATATCCATGCCTGCATACTGCATAACAATGTGTAAACACAAAATACATACAGAGCTAGAAGACTCAGTGTTTATCCGTCTGCTATTATTTGTTTCCCATCTCTGTGAAATTAATGACATTGTGATCTAACATGGATTAAGAGATTTTCTACATGATTATTAATTTGTTACTAACATGAAAATTAATATTTATCACAAAATCCTGAACTGATTGGTAGCATACTCAGTTACAAGTTCATTTACCAGTGTTGAAAAGGTTAATATTATTTTATGTCTAACATCATTACTTTGAAAAAAAGCTCAAGAGATTAATCAATAATGAAAATGATCATTGAGTGTGGTGCAACCCTACTCAAATGACAAATAAATTACTATAATGTCACATCATCTGGTTATCTAGCTCCTCTCATAAACTTTTATTTTGAATTGTAGTGAAATGTCCACAGATACCAAAATGTAGCAGGATTCTGCAGATATCTGTATGCTTTTCCCATGAGGTATATGCAGAGACCAATTAAATGTATCCACAGTGCTTTGAATAACTCTGAATGCCAATTTCTTTTCCAGTATTTAAGGGGTTAAAACATAAAACTAAGTTCTAAGTGACTCAGACATTTATCTCTCACAAAGCACTAAGGCACAGACCTATCCCATAAAATTCTATGTTCATTAATGAAAACAGATTAAGGTGTTTTGATTGCCAAAATAGACATTCTTTTTTACTCTAGTGTCTCACTGTTCATTGTGATGGAATGAGATTCAAGTTTGCCAAAAAAACATGACCTACATTCCCTATGAAGGTGTTGACATGCATGAGGATGCGGATCCTGGGGCATTCAAGAGCTCACATTGCAATACTATGGATATCATTATTACTTGAGACTGAAAGCACTACTGGTGATCTCTTCCAAACCCAGACTCATCACAGCAGATTCTACCGCCAAAAGAAGACAGACAAATATTTGTAATTGACTTTTCCAAATGTACAAGAGGTCAATGTCAAATTGACAGTGTACGGTCGTGCTAAAGTTAGTTCCTTCAGACGACGTTGTCTGGCTTGAAAAAGTTTCTCTTTTAGCCACCATTACCGTCTGGCTACGCACGGACACAATTGGCCCCGCCTTTTCCCGTAACAAGACCGCCCATTCTGCTCTGCTATTGGCTATACCACATGTCAATCGATAGCATCAAGCCTTTGTGAAGCTCTGGCCACTGTCAATCATCTCAAATATCCCGATGTGATTGGTCAAAAATCCGAAATCAACATTTTCTGTACCCACGAAAAACTGGTGGCTAGTTGGTGTGGCTAGCGTTCACAACAGGCCGATCATGCATTCAAAATGAGTAATAACAGTGGTATTACCATCTTTAGTGCCGTTAACAAAAACACTGGTTTAGTTATAGCGGGGGTAGGCGTTTGTAATGTAATCTCAGACGGTCACAGGAGCAAAAGCTAAGAGAGAAAACGCTAACAGTTAGTTAGCGGACTGACACTTGAGTGCAGAGCGAAGACAGAGGGTCCGAATGAGACGCTGTAACTGCCACAGTTTTGACAATTGACTAAACGAGCGATTTTAAAGACAGGAAACACTGTAAACTATAACACCGAGTGCTACTTTGTCGCAGTTTAGTCTAATCTTTACAATTATGATGGATTTAAAGCGTAATAAAGTGTTTACAAACTCACCTTTGCGCCCCTCTCTACGCTCCCCTCTCCTCTGCTCTCTCTTGGAATTTGACACTCCCCTCCCCGTCGAGATATCGCGAGATTTCTACGTCAGTTATCCTATCAGTGTCAAAGACATTGTTATCCCGAGTTTATATTTATTTATGTGTTTAATTGTTGATTTATTAAAAATAGGAATTCCACATAAGAAATAATCTGTCCGTCTGTCATTTCAGAGACTCAATCAAAACTCTTCAATTTGTAGTAGATTGTACAACAGATTAAAAATGTACAAATCTGGTCAAATATCTGGTCGCTTTAATTGATATATTTCAAAATACTTAACCATTTCAACACTGCCGAATGAGAATACTAACACAATCAGTTCAAGCTTACTTAACAGATTTTGGATGCATTTAATTGCCCTTTTCACATGACTGGCCCATTAAAAAAATTTAAAAAATTTACTATTTCGACTGAAGTTATGATTTAAAAAAAAACATAAAATCTTTTAGAATCACCCATGATGCCATATTTTCAATTAACTTTATTGTGGATGTGTTGTGTGTTATTTCTCCAGAATGCATGATATGAATGATGATAATTGATATCTTTGGAAATTTGGGGCTTTTCACTAGAAAAACTTAATGAAGATGGCTTCATTGGTGGTTACACCAGGGTTTATGAGGTTAAGTAATTAAATTGTATTATAGATAAAAGAGCAAATATTTTTTGGTGGTAATATGTTTATGCCTGTTAATTATATATATATAAGTCATATAAAAGTCATTCAGTATTGTCCCAGCCTCAGCTGAAGTACATGGGATGTTGTTCAAGATGACTGCACACATAAAAGCACAACTGCTGATGTAACACTTCAGACAGGAGACAAAGGGAATGAACAATGGAAATGAGGGGGGTCTTTTTCAACCTTTGCTTTGGTTTCCTTCCTGATATTCTCACCCTTCCACCCACCCTTCTCTCTCCCTGGAAGTGAACGTTCTGCTTTTGGAAGTAGAGAGAAACTTAAAACAACAGACTTAATAAAAGGAAACGTAACAAACAACACAAAATGGTATTTAAAATGTAAGCAAAATAAGGCTATTGTTAAATGTCATGTCTGAAACTGCGTCAATATTAGTTGAGGCAGCTGATATCGACTACAAAAAGATTTTAAAGGAAATGAATTATTCATGAATAGTATTTTTCCTCTATTTTACAAAGCATGTTTATAAACCATTCATGTACAAGCCAAGGCATATTAATGGGTTCACAGACAAGACTGAAGACCTCTACTGGTAAAATTGAAAACTGCATTTATAAAATAGAAAAGAAAATCAGGGTGTAGCCTTTAGCAGATTGAGAGTAATATAGGAATCTATTGCATCCTTTGCAGCTGCGCTTTTAAAATAAAACTGTCCAAATATGAATTCTTAGATATGGAATTTTCTGTCATACACATACTGTATATATACATGTATACTATATATATATATACAGTATATATAGTTAATAAAAGATTATTGTCATTGGATTAACCTAGCAACTGCAAAAATTGCTGCAAATCATCTAATGTTCATCAAATGCAAGATTACCTCTTCGAATCACTTGCCTTCCAGATACAATTAACAATCTATGCATAAGCTAGAATGGACAAATGTTTGTAATTTTTTAACTCTGTAAATGACTGGTCCAATTATTCAAACATCAAATTTGTAGATAAGATCAATCAACAAACTGATTGATGGGAATTTTTAGAACTATATCTTTGTAATGGAAAATGCAGAGAAAAATGGAATGCACGCATTTACTTTCATTAAGTTGACAAAGACAAAATCACTTTGCAGAGGTTGACAAAATTAAAATCACTAGACATTAATCTAAGAGCATTAATACCTTTATACATCCACAAGACAGGCAAAGAAAATCAAGCACAGAAATGATCAGATAAGTACATTTTTAGAAGCATTTTTACTAAATGCTTTATAGGATACAAACTCAGTAATTATGCCATTCGTAGGTTCAAACAAATAAACATCTAGTTTAAAATTGCAAAAAAAACTGTGATTCCTAAACTTCAGCAACATTTTTTTGCAGGTCAATACTGAGCACATGGATATGTACAAGCCATTTATTCTTTCTTGGCAACTGCACCTTTCATTAAAATGAATCCCACATAAATACTAAATCACACATGAAAACAGGTGCATTGACCGATTTTATCTGCGTTTTACATTTTCAGAAGTCTATATGGGAGAAAAATTATTAAATTTTTTGTTAGTTTGACACACTCAATCAGACTGTTCCCATCTAACATAATTTATTCTATTATGGTAGTGTATTCTGTCTAAGGACTGCAGAATTTTGGATTTTATTGGAAAATTTTGACTTTATTTGGAAGTCACTGAGAAAAAGATGACTGCTTATAACTGCCCACGTCAAATATCATCACACTGTGAGATGTGAACTATCAGATGGTGGCCTTCATGTATTAGTCTACAAGTCTTTTAAATCTAAAAAACTATTGAATTATTTTCAGTCATGGTGTATAATAATGCATAAGCATCACATTATTCTCCTGTTATTTAACATGTTTTGTAGTTATCGAACTTTTGCAATTATAAAAATTTGGGACAGACAAAGAAAAAATGCTCACATAAAAATTTGGAGATTGATGAGCTCTTTATCAATAACAGAAGGATGATTGGCAATGTTTTCACAAAAGGCCAATTCCTGAGGTGAAGTCCAGTAGCCCTCAAAGACTTACAGTATGTGTCATGCGGCATGTACTGCAAGTGGGACAGGCTAAAAAATGTCTAAAGATTTAAAGTGTTTCATGTAGCGATCATAAAAATAAGGGGCTGTTGCAGCAATCTGTCCTCATTTCCAAGATGAAAATAATGAAGGCCACAGTCTGACAGCATCTTCTAACTCAGTGGAGATTTTCTGCCATAAATGCAGAGTGATGGACTGTCAAACAATCAGGCAGTGAGGTTTGTGGTTGAATCACTTCAGTCTCTGAGTAGGAGATAGTCTTTGATCGTCTCTGGTAAAGGAAGCTCTTTTACAGCAGTGGGGAGAAACTGGACTCCGAGACTCTGACGAACAGCACAGCGTGCAAGAGAGCGAAGTGTAGGAGCTTCAGAAACCATGCTGGTCAGCCTTGCCAGTAGCTGAGGGTCTTTGCTCAGCTCCCTGGGAAGGGTGCCGTCAGCCCTTCGGATCTCAAACCGGCCTGCTGCTCGGCACAACAACTCTAGGCACTCTTCCTCCTGTTCAGTGCCTAAGCCCCGGGCCAGCAGGGCCACTAGTCGGGATATCGGGGTCTGGCCTTTCAGGTTGGTCACATGGACTTGGGCACCGTAGTCTAATAGCCCTTTGACACTCTCCAGGTTGCCCTTCATTGCAGCCCAGCTCAAAGGTGTGTCATTGTTGTAGTCCCGGGCATTGGGGCATGCTCCGCTCTCCAGCAGGGCCCTCACACACTCTGGGTTATCTTTGAAGGCGGCCCAGTGGAGTGGGGTGTCTTTGTTGCCATCCAGGGCATTTGGTTGAGCCCCATATTCCAAAAGCAACTCCACACAACTCTCATCCTTCTCTGCTGCATAGTGCAGAGCAGTGCGGTTATATCCATCCAAAGCATTTACCTGACAAGACAAGATAGGGATCTTGGAGTGAATGGCTTTACAATTGACAATATAATGACTAGTTACTATACAGCATTTGACTGTCAACAAATTAACACACATACACTTTACATTAACACAATTTACAGATAAGAACGCACTCATTAGAGTGCATAACCTACAATCTGCCAATTATGGCTCTCCACTAAAATTGGACAGGCTATTGAATGTACCATGATAAAGCAACTTTCAAGGTTAACTGCTGTTATAATGCCACCATCAGCTAAATATATGGGTTTTTAGCACAGGTAGTAACTGCACATGTTCACCAAGTTTGGTGACAATAGACAGGATATGTAGGGTAAGGAATATGAAAAAAATAAGATTAAAAACTTCTAGCAAAATTGTTGGAAGAATTAAAAACAAACTGTTTTGGAAAAAAAAGTCATAAAATCCAGATGAACACAAATGGGGATAGCCCCTATGAAGCACAAATGAATGGGTTCTTCTCTGCATCATGTCCAACCAAATAACTCTGCTGATAGAAAGACAGACGGACAAACCAACTAGGGTGGAAACATATACTCCATGGAACCATACATTAAATGCTAATACAATGATTGTGTTTTCATTTCTAATTTCCAGGCAGCCACATGTTTCAGTACACTTGTACATGTAATATCTTTATATCGTTTCATGTCTGTTTGATTTTCAGGTTAGGACTAATGTGAAATACACAGTTTGCAGTTAATTCTTTTTAACAAAAACACAAAATCTTGTTATGTTATCTTGTACTAAAATCATAAGTATCTTTAGTGTGCAAGTGTTAGGCGGGTCAATACCTCAGCCCCCTTCTCCAACAGAAGCTCTACACAGTCTGCATCAGCCACCATACAGGCACAGTGCAGGGGCTTCAGTGTGCCATGCATTCGGTTCACATCAGCTCCCTTGAGCAAATAGGTAAAAAAAGGTGTCACTATTAATAATCATTCGGATATATTATATGTGAAATGAGGAGGGAGAAGAGCAGACCTACCTTGCGGATCAGATCCTCCACATTATCGTGTGGGAATGAGCGAATGGCTGCAATGGTGCGGATGAGGCGCTCAGACAAAGAGTATTTACTCTGAATGCTTTGCATGATGTACCACATAGTAGAGCTCATGTGGACCACACAAACATGGCACCCAGGCAGGGGTGACACCAGGGCACACTGGAACACCTTTTTTCAAGACAAATGAAAGCTTAATGACATATCTGTTTTGTGACTTGTGTAAAATTACCACAGCAAAGTTTGTCAACCTCTTCAATTTAAAACTTAAGTGTATAATACATCAGGTTTATTGTGAAGCATTCATCATCAGAATGCATACCCACATACGACAATATCATCTTCCAGCATTTATTGTCAATAAATTAAAATGATACAAAGAAAAAGAGTGAGTTAGTATTTTCACTGGTTTGTTTTTAAGTTTCTAATAAATTATTCCTAGGTCACGGAGATAATATCCCTTAAACGCTGGTAAATGAATTGTGTGCACTTTAGGGCAAACAGTCCAGGGTTATTTACAGGATTTAGATGTATCTTATGGGCTTTTATCACATTAGCAGCAAATTAATAATAACAATAAAAAAACTATTTTAAAATGTTAATTTATGTAGAACTTAAAATAGAAAGAATCCTAAAATTTGTAACAGCAACCAATTCCTAACTTTTACCACAATTTAAGTTAATATTTGTAACGATAGACCCATTGATGCCTACCTCTGAGTTTGAGAGGTTTTAACCATGCACACGACATTTGGTGCTGCCGAACGTCTGTAGAATATCTACAGTATAAGGAAACTGCACACACTGCTGACACGTAGCAGTAGCTCTGCTTGCATGATAACCCTCCACAACAGGAACCGGAACACGGACAGTGACAGCATAATCACAAAACATACGACAAGTGCCGCCTGACTACTCTCTGAAACTGCTGTGAACTAAAGAAAGCCTTCCGGCTACATTTCCCCAGCAGCTAGCTGCAGGTTTGTTAGCTGTTAGCCAGCATGCTAACGCTAGCCTCGAGATAAGAGGGCCAGTCGAGGCGCTGTTTTTAAATGTTATTTGTTTACATGCGTGTCAGCTAGTTTAAATGAGCGCTTTACGCCAACCATCGATACATTCGCCATGCAAATGAACCAACATACCGTTTG
The DNA here is from genome assembly GCA_900303265.1 of Brotula barbata. NCBI lineage: Eukaryota > Metazoa > Chordata > Actinopteri > Ophidiiformes > Ophidiidae > Brotula > Brotula barbata. The sequence continues at coordinate 205,941 of OMNV01009087.1, read as the reverse complement.
TAGTGTCCACTTTGTGTATGACAGATTGACGCACTGTGACTATTAGCTGCTGGTTTGACATAAACACGATGACGTCACTGTTGAAAGCCACGCCCATATCTGTATCTGATTTACTTTATTATTTCAGATGAGATATGTCCCATTTATTCTCCATTAACGTCCAATGACTCGATGCTTTGTTTCACACAAAGTGCTATTAAGACAAGAATTTGTCAAGTGTAGTTACTTTCCAATACAGGCATGGACAACGGCACACACATGCCATGAATGCCTTCAGCTCATGTCCATATTAAGGAGCTGGCAGTGACCATATGGTTTCATCAATCACTGTTGAGAACGACATGCTAAAATCTTTCAATAACATAAGAAATATGTAACTTATTTGAGGAATGTTGGGGTTAACCCTGATATGTCAGTAGTTACACTGGTAAATGAATTGGTAATTCAGTCACTTTCTCACAAACACTTAATTTAAAGGACTATTAATACATTTAATGGGGCATTTCACATTAGTAATACATTAATAATTCGAATTTATTAATTTATTAAAATGCATCCCTTCGCAGTCATCCGAGTTAATAGGTAAACTTAAAATGTTGAGATTACATTTTGTGTACCGAGTCTGAAACAAGCCTGACAAGGCCACGCTTTTAAAATACAAACACAGAATTCCATGACCTTGTGAACCAACGCTACAGCAGTGCTGACAACTGGGAATGACCTTAAATACCTGGGAATGACTCCATAAATTTGAATCATCAGCTATTATTACAATTGAATTCAGAAAAGGGCATAAACTGGAAATAAACTGCTATGTCCAGTTGGAAAATAAATGTTTTGGAAATCTTATGAAATGCACCCATAAAATATGTAAATTAATTTGGGAGCAGAACAAATGCTGTATAATAACATTACCACACTGGAAACAGCTTAAGACAAACTCATTAAGTTTTTTTGAAGTTATACCTAAGTGTTTCCCGCTAGAATCAGATGAATAAATTTTATTTATTTTTTTTTAACGGGGTTATGGAATACCATTTTTCTTCGTTTTGCATGCCTGCAGAAAATACTCATTACAGAAAAAAGAGGGACACTGGAGAGCCAAATCAAAATAATTTATTTTTGGTGACATTTCATACAGTTCTAGGATTGTGTCTCAAACACTTGGTTGATCCATTACTATAGTTCCATTAGCCATCCCAACCCAATTTAACAGAAAATAACCAAAACAAATGAAGGGGGGAGGGGGAGCAAATCCTGAAGGTTTTAGCAAGCCTGTCAACATCAGCCATATGGTTTTTAAATGATTTCACATTATTCATGAGTAAGTTTCCTGAAAAAGAAAAAAAATTAGTGCATTTATTTAATTACACTAAACCACTAGCTGCTCATACTCATTAGTGAAAAACAAACAGCCCCAGTGATTGGTTACTCATTTACTGCAATAATATCCCCAAAGTCAATGCATCAAGTATATGCTCAGCTGACATCTCCATCATTATATAAACGGCATGTGTGATTTTGTTTTGCCAATGCGATTTCACACAACTTTGGGGAAACCAGCCTACCAAGATTGGGAGAAAAGCGTTCAGCACATAAAAATTTAAATAAATAAATTTAAAAAGCAATACATACAGTGAGTCAAACTGCAAATCCTAAGTCATCATTTCAAAATTTAAAAAAGAAAACAGCAAACTCACCCTAAAAGCACAAAACAATCTGGTGGATACCTGCTGTCAAAAGCCACCCCATGTAAATTCAGAACTACAATTACATTCTCCCACACACATTGCTAGTGACGGGTTATTACGATATAGCATAGGCAACTACACTTCTACAGTTTCTTCAAAATCCAGTTTAACTGGGTCAAAACATCCCAAGACTACATCATTTTGCAGACCTCGTCAGAAAAAGCCAAAACTTTAACCTATCAAACTATCATCACAGGCAGCTGGCACATAGCACGTGAAAGGAATCAAATTTTACCCATGACTCGGCCGCCAAATATTATGTAGCTACCGTCCTTATCTAACAGCATTCAGCCTAAGTTTGACACTATGCCCTTGTTAAGAACATTTCACAGATATAAGCTTAACCTGGATATCCTGTGTTGATGTAGAAAAGCCAAATCTCACCTAAACCATCAGGTGCGCTTCATAAGTCAGATGTGACTGTTAACGTTTCCCTTTCCCCCCTTGGAAAACAACCTTACGAACCAAACAAACATGTAAACAGAGAACCTGACTGATTATCAACAAGACAAAGTTTTGAATCCGTCTGAGAGCAAACAGACCCAACCAACTCTTTCCAGATTAGAGAAAACTGAACATGAACAACTTTGGACCGGGCTAGTAGGTCAACCGTGACTGACAGGCCAGTGGACACCCCAAACAAAAATGCCCATCTGACGGTGGCATACATCAACTATTTGTGATATCTGACTGATACATTTAACCAATCATGAACCAGGATCAATATACCACTATAGAATACATTTCATTAATATACATTAGAGGACCACTGTCCAGTTTTAGGACAATGATTCTGAATCTCTGATGTAAAAAAAAAAAGAAAAAAAAAATATCACCCATTTCATTACATAAGTGCAACAGCAAACTGCAGCACTTCAATCAATTTTCTTATCAATCCATACATACAGACACTTAAATCTTCAGTCATTCTTGCAAACCTAAGCACACAGAGAAAAAAAACTGATGTCTCATTGCGTGTTAGTGATATCTTTGTATATGTACATGACATATATGCATGTTCTTTTCTTCATAGTGCATATGTTCCTTGCAGACCACATCTATTCTTTAAAATGAAAAAGGTAGAGGGCCATGTACATGTCCCAGCATCCCACCTCTCCCTAGCAGAGCATAAATGGCCTCCAAGGAAATCACACAGACTTGAATCATTTTAAGCATTTTGCTAGAGGCCAGAGCAAGTTTCCTTTTCAAATCACCCTTCGAAGTTCACACGTCTCCAGGTGTCATTTTGCCCATTAGTCCTGGATGTCCCAATCTTACTGTCACTTTAAAAGCTTTTCTTTGGACAGGTTCCAGGGGAGTAGGTGGCTACCATAATGTTGTTGCTTTTATGTTATTCATTTTATATATTTATATATATCCATGTATATATTCATACATCTTTTTTTCTCTCCATTCATATCAAGTTTTTACTTTGGCGATACTGGTGGAATATTTTGCTCTTTGCCAGTGTGCCTGTAGCCTTGGGGGGAGTTGCGGCGGGCTGGAGGAGGGCGCCTCTGCTCACGAAACTTGAGGCCCCCGCTGCCTCTGGGGCCATTGCTACGATAGTAGCCTTGAGAGTCACGTTCACGTGGTGGTCGGCTCTCCTTGCATTCCCATCCCCCTTCCTTGTCGTGGCCTTTCTCTTGCTTGTCTGTGGAACCAGTGGAGCCAGACTCCTCTGCTTTGTTAACACGCAACTCGCGCAGTGGCTGGCCGGACGCACTGCCAGAGGAAGCTGGGGCAGAGGCTACTGGTGGAGGGTCCTTGGGTGGCCGCTGGCACACCTCAGCATAGCTGAGCTTGCGGGGCTCCTTAAGAGACAAAAGAGTTGGAAAAGAAGAATGATTCACATTCATGTTCTATCAGGTTAAAAATCCTGCTCCATTTGTAAAACCCTCAGATCTCATAATCTTAATGGTAACTGGGAAAGGAGTTGAGGTTCTGGACTTTGGTGGGAGAGAACAGAGAGCAGAGATTGAAATAGATAAAGATGCAGTTAGATAAAACAGAATCAAAGCCAGTCATTCCACTGCCCAATGTCCCTCTAGGTGCAAAAGGTCTCATCATTTGAAAGACAATTAGTGCGCTTTACCACAAACAATCAGATTCCCACCTGTACAGGAATGGCAACAGTGGCTGTAGCAGGTGCTGACGTGCTGGGTGTTGCCAGTGTGGAGGCAGCGGTGGGCTGAGGCCTTGGAGTAGGCACAGACTGCGTGGGTGAGGATGTGTTAACCACAGTTGAGATAGGTGTGCGTGGGGTGACTTTTGGAGGTGGAGGCTCCGTCTTTTCAACCCTCTTCTCTTGACGAGTAATACTGTTAAAAAACAAAATTGCTTTCACACCTTCACATTACCTCTTCATGTACTTCAGTATCACATACAAAAGCCTAATTGGAATTATAACAATTGGAAACGTCTTACGCAGGGGCTGAGGAACCAAGTGGTTGTGTAGCAGATGTCGGTGCTGCCAAGGTAGGACTTGGGACAGTCACAACGTCCTCTGTGACTGGGACTTGGCCTGAACCTGGAGCCACCATGGCTTCCTTACTGGATTGTTCTGTCTATAAAAAGTAAAAGAGCATTCACGTTTCACTGAAGTCCTCATCTCTTCGGCTTTTCTCCCAATATAGCATACCCAAGACATTTGCCCGCTGTTAAACACCTAATAAAATTAACAGGCTATTCTTACCTTGTCCCTGTACAAACCGCGTACAACATCTGACATTCGGTTTTCCAGCACTGGCTCTCCCTGCGTACTGACCACACAGCCAGGCAGGGGTGGGAAGTTGGTGGCAGCCAAGTCAAACTTTGGAGGAGAAACCTTGACCTCTGCCAGTGGTACAGGCCTCTGCAGGAGGAGATTAAAATGAAGCCAACATACAAAGGGATTATACAAATATTAGGTTGAGATGAAATAGATATGTACCGTAATACGATCATCTTCTCGCCTCCTCCGAGCCCCCCTATAAGTGGTGCTCCGTCTGAAATGATGCAGATGAAGATGCATTCAAGATGCCATTACTGTCTTGCAGCAGCAACAGCAGCCACAATAATCAAGACATTAACTAAAACAGCTGCCAGGCTTACCTTCCACGTCCAGCCATGCTCCCATCATCACTGGGGTCCAAGGAGGAGGAGGAGGAAGAAAGATGTGAGAAGGCCGTGCTCAGGTCAGTTGCAGTCTGGACTGGATTGTTGTTGGTGGCGGTGGTGGTGGCAGCACCAGCCACAGCAGCAGGCGGCTGTGGGCTGCGCAATCCCGTGAGACTCTCCAAGGGGACAGGCGTAATGGATGTGGAGGTCACTTCACTTGTCCTCACCTGGGGCTTCACATGGTTTCTTTAGCAGTGGAGAATGTGTGCAGATGAGCAGAGCTTTGGTATAGATTTTACTTAGGACATATTGGCAACTGGAATTTCCTGTACAACTTTATACAGTTGTTTGTAATTTTGGTTCTGAGAGCTAGGTGTGTTTGTGGGTACACCCCAGAATCCCCCCAAAAGTTATAAAATAATTTTAAAAGCCATTTCCAGATAAGCTTAACACAGATAAATAATTTCCAGGGAAACACAGGTGGTACAAACAAACATTTGCAGGAATTTTAAGGACAGCATGCTTTGTGCTTGGGGTAAATATGCAGACATGCAGGAGGTTTCTCAAACACATTTGTGGCCATGATTGCTCATGAGTATAGAGTGATGTTGATTTATCACTGTCTATCTGCAACCACTCAAAAGGTAATATAGCAATGCCAATGTAATACAATGTATTGAGAACAAAACATGCTATTTGTTGGCATATATATATTGACACTCATGGTGCTTTTCTACTCAGTATAAACAAGGCAGCATAGATTCATCTGGTTTGATCTAATCTTCATTGCTGACCCTCAGATCTCATAATCTAAGCGCTCACTGGGACAGGAGTGAGGTTTCTGACTTTAGTTGGGAAGAAAGGGTGGAGAGCTGAGAAAAAGGATTTAAGAAGAGGAAAAGGAAGAAGACAGACCCAAAGCCATTTACATCACACCAGGATTTTCCCTCTATGCGCAACATGATCTCTTCATCGGGTCTGATTTAAGGTAGTTGCCAGGGAGAATTATTTTTCAAGCTGCCACTTCACCATCGAAACAAATGTGCTATTTGCTTAAATTAAAAACAGAAATAAAATGATGATTAGTTGAGACAAGGAAACTGTTACATGTAATAAAATAACTACAAACTCCTCAGTTATCAGTGATGAACAGAATTATGGCCATAAAAATTTGACTGGCGGAAGGCATGGGTCCTGTTATGGATTCAGTCATTTGGCGGTTGAAGTTTGTTAAGAGATGGATAGCGATGAAGCTTATTGTACAGTAATAATGGTACCTGAAGGCATTTATTACATTCTTTCTTGAATAGAGGGGGACACTGTGGGGACAGTAAAAAAACAGGGCAGTGAAGAACTTTGGTGGGGTGGTGGGTTACATTATCTTACACATAATACCATAGATGATCTGATGTTCTGAGTTTACAACATCATGCACGCAATGATAGAAAACAATTAGACGTGTATTTACGCTTGTAACAGACAGAATTAATTCATCATAGAAATTCAATATCCAACAGCACATGAAAAAAAAAAAAAACACTTACCGGTTTCTGTTGAAGGGGCGAGTAATATTTAGAGAACTGGAGCCACTTTTGTAGTGTCCAGCAGAGCCAAATCCATTCACAAAGCTGCTGTTCGGAAACGGTGCCTGCACATGCAAAAAAGTTTGTGCTTCATGAAATACATCATGTTGAGTATGCATTGTGGTCATTGCACCTCTTTAGAAGGAAACTACTGTGTCTTTAATGATTCAAACTATTCTGTAAAACAGAAGATACAAATTCTCTAAAATGGACTGGTGTCCATTGCTCAGGAGAAGGATGTGACTGTTTATGTAGTGTGTGTAATCAACCCTGTGGGTAAATGAAATTGAATTTTGCTTTTTTGGTAGTTCAATTTATAGCAGCTGATTCTGAGCATATGAATTAAACTGCAATCCATTTAATGTGAATACCGAAAGATTTAAAGTTCTGATCTGATACCACCATTAAATCATCATTTAATTCCACACAGCTATATATAAAGTCAATACATAGTGGCAGAATTTCCACAACAAATCAACAAGTCAGTTATCGCTGATATTAAACATTGTCTGATGGAGATAATGAATCATATTCTCAACATGAGGAGCAAATGATTTTGCTAATACATTTTTCGTGGAGTGCGTGTCAGATGTGACTCACCAGAGGGGTTTCAAAGTATGGTGTGGGAGACGGTGTCCAGGTGGGAGGCACAATGCCGTAGACTGGGTACTGTTGCTGAGGGTATACATGCTGCATGTAGAGAGGCGAATTGTACTGCGTCGGGTTCTGAGATTGCTGAGCATACAGGCTGCTGTCCATGCTACGATAACCATTCTTTGCAAAGAACGTGTTGATGGCCTTAATCCTGGCCTGCCAGCAGGTGAAATTCAGAGAGCAAAGTGAAAAGTGTGAGGTGACAAAAATAAACCATCACCAACAGACAGGCCTTTCCAAAATGACACGGGAGTTGTTTTAACTCACCATGATGGGCTTTCCCTGAAATGTCTTAACTTCCTCTCTCAAGTATTTGTATGCCTAAAATGAGCACAACAGAGATTCAGGCATTAAATTCAACAAAATACTTCAGACAGTATAAACAAGGTGAACTTCAGTCAACTGCCGTTACCTGCTGAGCATCTGTATCTGATTGGAATGTGATGTACCAGTTGTTGTTGTGCGCAAACTCAACACTTATCACCTTCGGGCAGTTGTCATTTTTGAAGAGTGATTCCACTTCCTGTGCAAGTGACAAATTATTGGGTCTAATATTTGAGGTAAACAACAGTAATTTGGTGTTTCAAAACATGGACATGGAAATAGTTTTTCTACTGTGTCTGGACAAGCTTTACCTCAACAGGTGTTGTTTCAGGCACCTCCCTCAGGATGATTATGCATCGTTTGTGATTGGGTCGTACTTTCTCTCCTTTCTCATCCACTTGTACCATAGGAGAAGCTGATGGAATGGTTAAAAAATAAGGTCTTTACAGACTGCCATTAGAGGCATCCAAATCTTTCTGCGGAACTCATTTCAAATCTTCCCACTTACATCTCAAGACATCAAGGATGAGATCCATGTCAGTAGTGAGGACCTTTATGCCTTCCATGCTGGCTATAGTCCATATCGGCACAAACTGGTCACTGTCCATCTGGGACATCAGGTACAAATCCTTTGAAAGATTTTCCCTGAAATACAAAGGCATGACGATTAGTCCTCTCTTGACCTGGATATTAAATGTCTAATGTCAGATGCCCCAAATATAATGGCGCCCTAGCTGTATGACTCTTACCTGGAGAAATAGAACTCCAGCTCTTTCTTCAGAGACTCTCGTAGATTCTCAGAAGAAATTGGTTGTTCCTCTGTTTTGGGTTCCACTAAGAACCAAAAAGCCAATGTAAGAAAATGCCCATTAATGTAGTATTTTTTTTAGCTATTCAGTGATTCTTCACATTTTGAAATAAAAAGTCACACATCAAAACTCTACAGGATGGTTTGTCTTTTCTGGACACAACATGTATCCTCCACAGCTACAATGTTTCTCATGAGGGTGTGTGTAGGCAGGAACAGAAATACTATAAAAAGTATTGGTTAAGGTTAGTGCACTGGAATGGAGAGTAATTTTTGTGCTGTAAGTCAACTCCTAAGATTTCTCTAAATTAGACATTTGAGTAATCAAAACAAAAAAATAAGTGAGGCATCCTTCATTGCAATCATTGTTGGTTTGTGTTAACCATTGCATGGAATATGATGTGACTGACCTGAGGTCCCCGTGGACGACTCAGCAGGGGCAAAGCCCAACTCTGGAGGGTCCATTCCATTCACTGCTATCTCAGCTGTTGCTGTGGAGCTGCTGTCCTCCAGAGCCGTGAATCCCACAGTGTACTGCTTACACCCGGTAGATGAAGGCTCAGAATAGCCTGTGACAAAATAGAGTTCCAATACAAGTAAATATCAGTGCTGCTTCACCTTGTACATTTATAAATTCTTTTCGTCATCTGGGTTTGGTTTTTATCTTACTGCTGTTTATGTGCAGCAATAATACTCAGACAATGCTGCGTTTACAAATGAATGTGATAGCGGGCAAGAAACGTAATGAGGGAAGAAACAGTCAACATATGGATTGACTGGAATGATCGACTAATCTTAATTGTTGACCCTCAGATCTCATAATCTGAACGCTCACTGGGACAGGAGTGAGGTTTCTGACTTTGGTAGAGAAGAAAGAGTAGAGAGCTGAAAAAGGACTGAAGAGAAGGAAGACAGAACCAAGGCCATGTACGTCACGCCAGGATTTTCCCTCTATGCGCATCATGATCTCATCATTGGGTCAAGTTGGCGCTTCACCATTAAAACCAACTTTCAATATGTCTTCTCAATTTTTACGATTATTTTTCGGCATTTCTGCTTTGTTGCAATAGGCACAGCAGAAGCATAGACAGGAAGGACAGGGTGGAGAGAGGTGATGACATGCAGCAAAAGGCACAGGCCAGAATCAAACCAACACCGCTGCATTATTTGGTATGCGCCCTTAACTGGTGAGCCACCAATGTGCTCCAATCTATTTTCTCTTTTTAGTTTAATTGGGCTGGTAAAGTGTTTCTCACCCTCAGTAATGTCTGACGGGGCCCAATGAGGGCTGCTGGTAACCACCTCACTGGAGGCCACAGGCATCTCCTGCCATACCTTGGCATTTGGGTTCAGACCGGCTCCCTTAAAGGTGACCTTCAAAGCAGAAAACAGAAACCGGTTAAATTGACATAAAACGGAAAGTTAAAGAGTTTTTGCCAGCATACACATTGTAGATGTTGGGGCATGCAGACTAATCCAAATAATACTGACTGATTTGTTTTATTTTCTCTTTCACAAGTTCTGTAACTGTACAATTCTCAATAACACATTGTCCATTAGGTGATAATGAGTTACAGGCAATATTAATAAATACTCCAACTACAATGATATATACACAAACCTCAGCAGGTGAAAGAATAAAGAGCATTTATCTGGTCATCTGACTTTCAAGGCAGAAATCAAAGGAGAGTGAAATAATTTGATCCAATTAAACATCACCTGACTGGAAACTAACAACTAAATCAGGATGTGTCCACAAATAAGCTCAGCTAGATAAATCAACATTGCCACAATTAGGACTAAAGTGTGTTCAACAAATACCACAAATAACTTAACCTTGGTCAGTGACAGTTTAGGAATGATTCACATAACTTTTTCACCTTTTAATGGGGTAAATGTGACTTCGGCTCTCACAAAAACATTAACACATAAAAAAAACTGTAGGCTTAGCTAGGAATCAAACAATGCACTGTGAAGACAGAGCGGGCTGGTTTCATATGACATCACTCCACACAGCTGTTTTCCCTTCATACATCAAGCTTAGACGGAGGGGGGCAATTAGTGAAATCACCTGAAGCAATCTGTCTGACATGAGCACCTGCATACTGTTGGACCTTCATTCCACATAATTGGAAACCAGAGAATCCAACTGTAGCCTGCCAACACAGAGCCCCATGATGCCCCATTGACAAAAGCTGTCATATCTCCTTTTCTCCTCACGCTAAAGCCACTGAGGTGAAGCCCTTTTAAACCGATGCTAAAACCAGAAAGCCAAAATCTAGGTGTGATTGTACACTTTGGACAATAGGACAATATACCACATAATCATCCTGCCTATGAGTTCAGTCTGAAATATGTTGTCACTTTGTGATAAAACATCAACGGACATCGTCTGTGATATGTGCTCATTGTGAAACCAAATCAAGTCCAAATTATGGATGAAGCATGGTTTTTCTTCTCGGTTGAACCTTTTCTCTGTAATGCTGCCTCCATTTTGTGTACTTTGAGAAATTGGGACAAACATTTTCACCATGGTATATAAAGTTACCCTAAAAAATTTAAAATACACAATTTTCAGGTCATATAGAGGAGTTCTAACAAGCATGCAACTGGCAAAATGATAACACTCAACTTCAAGTGACATTAAGCAACATTATATCTTCGGAGCACATTAATCAAGGACAGCATCTAACTCCCCATATCAAATGGGCATGAGTACTGGCTGCAGAAATCCTGAGCCTGCAGAGGTCTGTGGCCAAGAATAGCACACATACAGCACATATAAAGGCATGCCGATATTAATGTCATCAACTCTAGATTAACAAAAAGGCAACTTGCGAGTTCTAACGAATTTCAAGGAGTTGGTAGTTGTGCCCCGTTCCCAGCTTCTTACTTTGACAGTGTGACTTACCACTTGCCAATAGATCCGCCCCTTTGGCAAAAGCACTCCGACCTTACACGAACAGCTGTCAGAAACAAAACGTCTCAAGAACACCTCTTTTTTACTAATTAAACAACAATAAATAAGCCCAATGATTCAGGCTTTGTGTACACATGCATTTTTGTACTGCGCAACTTAACACATGGCCACAATGCATGCGTCTGTCTGAGTGACAGGCCGTGGAAAGCCTAGTAATGTCAGCTGACTGGGCTGCGCAGCACAGGCCAGGTATTTGCAACGCATGTCACAGCTAGCGGAGTTAGCTAGCAGAGCGATTAGCAGGTTTTGCAACGTTCGAGTGACTGGGGGTCTATCCTTGAGACAAAAATCGAGGCATCCACCAACTCCGTTTAGCTTTAAAAAAAACTGCACCACCGCTTCACCCACACCAACAACGACACTGTAATTTCACAGCTATGTCACAAGTTAACTTACAAGCTAATGATTACTCAGCAAACTACTTAATGAGCTTGCTTGTTTCAATGGATGGCTAAGCTAGCGTTAGCAATCTGATTTCTGCAGCGGAAATCGAGCTAGTGATAAATGTTTGTCAAACATCTGTCTTGACTGGCTTACAAGTTAGTAGTCATGTAAGTGTTGTAATGTGAGCCATGTTTCAGACTGGCTGGTACCGTTACTCGGGTACTTTCACCTTGCAAAACTACAAATTACGAAATGTCACAAAGTCGTCAAGGAGCTAAAATGTGCCTAGCTTGAGTTAACCTTAGTTTCTATATGATAACAGCCGTCCAGAGAACGCGGGGGGCGGCCCGGCGCTTGAAAAACATTTCTGGTGCTAACAGGTCTCTAATGAACAGCATTCGTTTAGCTTAGCTGAGCGGCTAAAAAGGCCGCACTCACCATGCCGCCTGACCCTCCCTCGGTCCCCAGTGGAGCCTCGTCCTTCCCACCGGTCTTCGGTCCCGGATCAGCCTCCTCCTGCAGCAGCGGCGGCTCTCCGCCCTGGTCTGAACTCATCAGCCGCTCCTGACTCACTTCCACCCCGTCGCGTTCTCCCGGCCCCCACCTGCCACCACCTCCTCTTCTCGAGAAATGGACTGTGTTCAGCAGTCTGTCCGGTTCTCTCCTGTTCCACTGGGCTTGCAGCAACACACTCACACTAGCTAACTAGCTAGCACGTAGGCTACAGACTGAGACTAGCACGCTAGCGTGCTATGAATCAACGACGCTGGCTAACGTCAATTAGCTCAATGAATCAAACTTGCGTGCTAGGATACTGACAGAGATGACACTAAACCACGACTCTTCTTAGATCACACTTAGAGATGGCGTTTCAGCAAATATTTCGGTACACACCGGCTTGGTGAGGCGCATTCCTAACCGGGCGACCGGAGCGGACACTGGGGACACGCACCTTTCCTCGGCACAGGCACACAGACCGCCGATGTCCCGGCTGCCACCGCGAGTTCTCCGTGACCTCTGAAGAAAGCATTTCCTCTTTCTTTTCCGGACTCACTTTGTAGTCTTCTGTTGAACAATATCTTACATCACAGCTTATTTTATACGTCATATCACGAAATTTACGTCTCTTGGCCTCGTCTTTACACATTATAGCTCTAAGAGAGCATGCAGAGTAGCAGTAATTGTTGAGAGTCGCATGTAGAATTTGAAAATCTATCGCATCTGATGTCATTACAGTGATAAAGTAGAAATGGAGTTTGGTCACAGTTACCTATGGCATCATTTAATGGGGAATGCAATGGGGGAAAAAATTAAGAGAAGAAAAATAAGAATGTAAATAAAAATACAAGGCTCTCAATTGAATACATATAGATAGATTGATGGATATAAGGTTACTTTATTGATCTTGACTTGATTTATTTATTGAAATTATTTCTTTGCATTCTCACCCATCCTTAATGAGGATGGCGTTGGGTGGGCAGCCACATACAAACACATACACAACAGCGCTCAGGAACCAACTCCAGATGTTCCACCTTGACTTGGGTCAGGGACAATGGCAGGAGTGATTAATCCCATGTACATGTTAGGAAGCAGTCTGTTGTGAAGGAAACCCATGTAGGCACAGGGAGAATATACAAACTCCACATAGAGAGGTGTGGAGATCGACCCCGGGATTTGAGCAGTGACAAAAACAACAACAAAGATGATAAAAAGTAGTATTAACAGTATTACTAGTATTTGTTGCACAAATGCACATTTAAAACAACATCTGCAACACACATCATAAATTGAAAGAAATAAAAGGTAATTTCGTATACATTTAAAAATAACTTAAATTTATACATAAGCAAGGGCATAAATTATCAACAGTAAGGAAAAGTTTGTCTCATTGTTTGAAAAAATGAGTGTTTTACCCATCTCAAACTATTCAAATATTTCATTATACTACATATTACATAACAAATCACTGCTATTGTGGTAATGCCATAACGCATATTCCACTGAATGTCAGTGGTTTAAGTATTGATTGTTTCCCCTATTAAATGGGATCAAAAGAGGAGAAACCAAGAGAAAACAATGTGATGCAATCACTTGTTAAACTTCAGATGACATCAGGAATTCATGATAAGCCACAAACAGTTAACCCACAACTTTTCAAAAATACATCACACTAATTACTTGTAATAAAGAAATCTTGCCTAGTTTATCTGCGTAATAGATAAAGATGGCTCCATTGTTCTCTTAGTAAAATATTACATATTATTCAGTAACCAGAGACATGATGCCAATTTAAAGGCTCTTAGATGGTTAAATCAACTTAATAAGACTGCATTAGTCTGTCTAAACTAAAATAAATTTAACAACTTAATAATATGTCTATAATTTAATAGACAATGTTATCTCACCAACAGATATTACCACACAGATAAATGAAACAAACACTACTTGTCCTCTGCTAATTACGACACCAGTGTCTGATATTTATCTGTACTCATCTTGGTGGTAAGATTAACATTTTGAGTAACATTTTCTTTATGATGTAGAAATTGAATGAATGACCATACAAAGGCAAATTCCCAGTTGCCTTGCAGGCTGTATACTTGGCCCCTAACTGTTTACAGACAACTTTGTGCAGTCTAACACGTATTCTTATCCGGCTGTTTTTAACTCCTCCCTCCTTTTTGTCCTGAGTCACAGGTTCAAGGTCATCAGTTGCTGTTGTATAAGTTTCCATGTGGCATCGTGATTTCCAGAATATTATATCAAGAATAAGAACAAGTTTCTCCGAGTGATTACTTTGTATCCTGCAGTGTTCCAGTCAATATAAATAACCACACGAGACATTTTTGGAATTTTTATATCTTTAATCTCTCTCTTGAAATGTACAAGAAATTTGCAACATTGATTCAATGAATGTACTGAGTGATGGAAAACAATGAGCTTGATGAGAAAGTATTCATTAAGGATTAATAAGACAGCTGTTGTTTTGCTAGTTAACATGTCACTGGATTGCTGTGAACAAATACTTCTACAATGGAACAGTAAATTGTCCATACACATGTCTATTTGCTCAATCAAAGCAGATTGAATCTACTTTTATTAGACTAGTTAGTAGGCGCCTTCTTTGTAATCACGTGTTCCATGTCAGCATGTTCGGAAGTGTCCAGTTTGATGTCGTACTTGGCCAGAATCTTCATGATAGGTCTGATCTTCATCCACCACTGGTTCTTAGGGATACGGTGCCTGTAGCAGATTGCATGTATCAGTAACCACCAGGTTGAAGATAGGCACATTGAATCATGTATGCAAAACATAATAATCCACACCGGTTGCAGAACAGTATATTAAACATGTACGATGTGTACAGCTTACTCAAAATCTGTCTCTGCTTTCAGTTCAGTAAGAGGTTGGAAGGTGAGAGCCCTCTTTCTCATGCCCAGCATACAGGCAGAGTCTGGTGTGTTGGCAAAGATACGACCTAAAAACAGGAACAGCTCAGTTAATAGTGTATTATAAATTCTTTTTGTTTTCAGGTAACTTTGTCTAAATGCAAATACTGTACAGCTCCATATACCATGTCTATAGCATTCTTTCAGCTTGTCAGTCAGCCACAGTACCGATTTGGCACCCATCTTCGTGCCAAAGTTTCTGTCGAAGGGTGTTGGAGTGCCACCCTGTAGTTGATAAAGGACATACAAGAGTATGGATTGTGACATTGTGTTGCAATATAGAAAAGAAGAAAATGTTTTATTTATTAATTATGCTTCACACGCCACATTAACAGACCTGCTGCATGTGTCCAAGGACATTTTTACGGCAGTCAAAGGTGCCTTTACCCTCCTCTGAGTACAGGTTGAAGATGAAGTCCGTGGTATAGTTGGAGTTGCAGCTTTCATTTCTGTCCAAAAGTGAACAAAGAGTGATTATAATAAGCATGTGGTGTAATCTGTGTAAGCATGTGGACATGTAAGTGACTTTGCAAACTCTATGGGGTTTAAGAAGTAGGTGATCTTACTGGTTTGTTCTAAGTGACATTTCTGGTAGTGTCCATGCCACATATAATATGGCTAGAATTGTTGTCCCAGTACTTCTAACAATGGTGATTAAATTTGACCCGGCATACAGTAAGTCACCTGTGTGTGATTTAACAGGTTAAATCATCTAAACTACAAAAATTAATCTTTATTTTACAGGAAGCATTTTCTGCTGAGATTCCATCCCAGTAGTGGGGTGAATGGAGTTTTGTGGGGCTCAAAGAACTGAAAAACTTCAAACATATAAATCCTGTCTAAGTATGCCAGTTACCGTTATGGAAAGCTCTAACAAAACAAATATTTCTGATAAAAACTGTTGTGATTGTACTTTCTGCAAAGACAGATTGTTGTAGAATTTTAATTGGATGCAGAAGTCTCAGCAGCGGAGATCTGAGGGCCTTATGACATAAAACTGAATCTAATCCCGTGGCTAAATAATACCAAATGCAAACTCTGACCAGCCAGAAATCAATACTGCACTTGAGGGAACACACATCAAATTTATATTGATGCATGGCAGGTTCACACCTGAACAAAACCTACCTGAGAATCAAGCCTCTCTTCACTGTTGTCTTCATCTTCTGCAGAAGATGATCTACGTTTGTCTGTAAATCAAGTTATTAATTACCTTAATTACCTTCATAACACATGATTGCCTATACAAAAGCGTGTAAAATCGAGGAACAGATCAGCTCACCTCCAGGTCTTTAATGTTGAATTTGTCCTCAAAGATGTAAGCGGCATCAGCCCCTGCAGCGAGGCCGGCCATGGTGGCCAGATAGCCACAGTATCCGCCCATGGTTTCTACGATGAATACACGACGCTTGGTCCCCGCTGCAGACTGCTTGATTCTGTCGCAGGTCTGCAGAAGAAGTGGAAAGCAAAGGTCTTTACCCTGTAGTTTATATGGTTTGTGTATGTGTCTATCTGCAGTTAGGGAACTAACATTGGTGATGGTGTTGAGGGCTGTGTCAGCGCCAATGCTGAAGTCAGAGCCTGGGACATTGTTGGAGACAGTTGCAGGTATGATGACCATGGGAATGCACATCTCCTCATATTTTGCTCTGGCTTCAACCAGCTCCAGGCCTCCCATATAGGCCTACAGTGAGAGAGAGCACAGAAAGTGAAGATTAATTTGCTCCTGAACTTGAACTGTTGTGTTAACAGGCCAATGTTAATATCTGTACAATAAATATAGACGGGCTGATATTAATATGATTTGTTTTGTTTTTTAAGAATTTCTTGTCACATCTTACCTCAAATCCACCCACGATTACCATCGCGTGGATGTTGAACCTGACAATATTCTGGCTGATTTTCTCCATTGTTTTACTCGGCAGAGATCTCGGGGTAAACATCAAAAAGCCAAAACAATTTCTATATTGTTCTGACAAAAGTGTATTTTTCTTTTTCATTATCAATGTATCACACTAGCAATAAGAATTACCTCTTGGTGCCCAACATTGAACCTCCCTTTCCTGTCCAGCCACTCACATCATTCCAAGCAATGGGTTCAATCTGCAAAGATAGACATGATTAAAATAACACTAATAACACAAATAATACAAATGCTACAAGTAATACAAACCAATAGTTTCCAGTTGAAATGTGTTAGCACTAACATAGTCTTCTGATAAACAGAGAATTTCAGAGTGTAAGTTGACCCACAGGAGTAGCTGAAGTAGCTGTGACCAGGAGGGATAGAATCACATACCTGTCCTTCAGCCAGACCATCAAAGCCATCATGGACAGCCAACATGGTGTGGCCCTGAATAATGCCCATCCTTACTGCTGAACGGACTGCAGCGTTCATACCAGCACATGGGGCTCCAACGTTCACAATTGCCACATTAATGTTGCTCTGGAAGCAAAAGAGAGGGACAAAGCGAGAGCTGTTGCAAAATAATGTACTGATGCAACATTTAGTTTGATTCTTTCAACATCATTCAATTCTTTGATTAACACATCAGACAATCGGATTTTCCCAGAGGTTGCTCCTCACCTTCACATCTGGTGGGTTGATGTGAGCCAGCAGCTTGTATGTGTTCCAGTTGTTTTCAAAGCTCCTGCAAATCATGAATGAAGTTGTGTTTGTAGCTTTTCTTCTTGTCGTGTCAATATCACAAAGCCCAGATTTGTTTCTGGTTTCTTGACAAATTTTCTATAACTTTGATGTTTTTCATTATTACACCCTTTTACTGTTTTCTTCCATGTCCCACATGATACACAATGCTCAATTTACTTTATCATTGTCAACATCCTTTGTTGATAAAACACACTAAAACTATGCGATACAATTATTTTGTGTTCAATAAATATAAAAGAAAAACATTCTTACTTTCCTCTCAATTTGATAGCATCCTCAAATCTGCCCTCAGCCATCGCAGCAGTCACATCCTTGGTCTAGTGAAGAGGGCAATAAAGTGTGCGAGAAGTGGAAAAATGGATCAGTATCTCAATATAATGTCAAAATATAGCTTCCCCAACCAACGACAAAGTCACCAAAAACTGATTTGTTAGTAACATAATAATGTTTGAGAACCTACCACTTGTACACACTCCATGAGAGGCAGTCTGACCGCCTGGTTTCCGACCAGGCTGACCACACAGGCAGGGGTTTCTGGAGTGGCCTCTAAGAGGGCCATCACTGCCTCTACACCCATTCTGCTGCCCTGGATGACACGGGACACACATATATATATATAGTGTGTGTCTGTGCGTGCATGTGTGGGACGGCTGTTGTATACAGCGACATAGATACTTACCAGGACTCTGTCAAAGGCAGATGGTGTGCCGCCTCTCTGTACGTGTCCAAGAACAGTAGTGCGAGTATCGAAGCCGAGTCTGTCAGTCACAAGCTGGAGACAGAGAAATAAACCTATTTGTAGATTGCATTGTTTCAGCAGTAGAATGCTGTCTTTACACCTCGGACATCAGGAGAAAAACTTACCTTTTTGATAATTTCAGATGTAATTGGTTTGCCATCACTGGCCAAGGCACCCTCAGCAACAATGATCACATTCAGACGTGAACCTCTGGCCCTTTGCTGAAATAAAGCAGATATATTCAGATGTACTGCTTATTGGTACTGAATTAAGATGTGATTTTTTGATCCATAAAACAAATTAATTGGCAAATCCACCTATGCATGCATTATTGTCCAGACAACATTACATACATCAGTCAGTCTCCTGCAAAGGTGATCCTCCCAGTCCGCATCTGGTGGCATCTCTGGAATGAACACCCAGTCAGCACCACAGGCCAAGGCTGTAACGAGGGCTAGGTACCTGCAACAACACACACAATCAGTATAATACAAGCATTAAGTATATACTGCCAGTAAACATGTAGGTCATGTGGCTGGTTTTCATGTTTTGAACTGCACTAAACAAATTTATTACTCAAATCCCTTTGCAAATTATTTTTTCTGAAACAACCATCTTGTTTCCTTAATGGGATGTGGCTTAGGGTAAAGATCATCCAGTGATGGAAAGGTTTTGGGTTCAATCTCATGTCAAGGCTCTGAGCAAGACCCCTAAACCCCTAATTGCTCCCAATATGACTTTCAAGATCATCTCGGCTATTGTATTTGGCATTTGCCAAAGACAGATAAGGACAAACACACAGAGGCATCTTGGAAAAGTGTAAGGATATAGAACGTTTTCTGTGTTGATTGGATGCAGATTTTGCAAAAAATATAGAAAGATGGCATGAAGTCTGACAATGCATAGGTACCGACCCACAGTGTCTGCCCATCACTTCCAGGATAAAAGTTCTCTGGTGGCTGTGGAAACATCAAGAGTAATGAATATGTAAGAGAAATGTTCTACATTTGTATGATGCTCTGTACTGTCTTATTCTTTGGTGCTGTGAAGGCATAATTTTATATATTTGGCAGTAGTGACCTCTGTGCTGTTGTGGTGATGGCGTCCACCACCTCCATGATGCGGTGCAGAGCAGAGTCAGTGCCAATGGTCATATCAGTGCCGCAGAAGTCATTGTCGATGGATCCGACCATGCCAACAATGTTCAGGTGTTTGGATTTCTTAGCTTCTTCTTCTGTAATCTTGCCTGGACACATGGGGACATGATTTCTATGATATTCTTAACGCCATCTTACATTATATGACAAAAGTGGTATATTGCTATAAGACAACATGCGTTATATTTGGTAAGAATCCAGATATCTAGTAACACAATTTTTCTTACCATTGCGGACCAAGTCATGCAGCAGTCCGCTCCACTCAGTCCTGAACTCATTGGCTCCAGTCAGACTTCCATCACCTCCGATCACACACAGGTTAGTGATGCCAAGCCTCACCAGGTTGCAGGCGGCTTTCATTCGACCATCCCTGCTTCGGAAGTCTTTGCAGCGGGCACTGCCAATAACAGTTCCACCCTGTACATGACATAAAAATAAATAAATAACACAAAAAAACACAAAACAGAAGCTGTTACTAAACCAATGCCTGATACACAAACATATTTTGGCGTTTTAATGAAGATCTATTGATATCACATGATACATATTGAAGGGTACAAGGTATTAATACAATTAACACCACCATTTAATCCCATACTGTTTCCATCACAGCTGCCCAATATTCTCTCTAAGACTTCATCTCTGGAGGGGATTGAGAGTTTTATCACACTTAAATGAATTCAAAACCAATTAATGCCTGCCTCAACGAAACTTTAATTGTGGAGGCATCATGTTGTAGGTAAATGTTGTTGACAGCCTAGAAGTTTCCCAGGGCCTTTTGTCATCCATTTGCTCAGCTTCACACACTTTGAACCTTGGCTTATTGTACCTTCTCCAATGCACAACCTTTTAATTTCAACAACAGGAATGATAGGAGGAAATGTGATTATGAATCCCAGTAATTCCCCTCTCAATGCAGCCTTAGTTGCATTAAGCAAAAGAGCAGAGTCAGCAGTGTGACATCTGTTTTATAATATTGCTTCCCAATTGGGATTTTTCACCTTAACAGAAACTTGAGGTTTTTATTAAAGTTTAGAGTGGACATGGAAGAAGGATGTTTAATAGGGCTGTGTAGAGACTTAAAAAACACCCAAGTGAAAATCTAAATTTTGCTTATGCTCATCAGTCATCTCCTATATTAACTTAAATAACTAATATTGAGGTTTATTGAAATGGCTTCTCCTCTCTTTAATGTGGCGAGTTGGAAGAACATTTACACTTTAATGTGAAATGATGAAGATTTTTAAGGAATGCTACCAAATTTGCAATTTGAATATTTTAATCAAAAAACTTAAATATTAATATTAATGCACTTTTTTCCAAGAAAAAATGGTTTGCTTATTTCCCTGACTTTTAATTTTTTCTAATAGAGAAGAATTGTTATTTTCTACATTATTTGGTGGTCAGAATCATTACTTTTGACAGGTGTGGTTGCAGGTATGAATCCAATTATGATTGGTCAAGAGCAGGGTCTGTTTATGTCACTTTCTCTCTTTGTGTGTGTTTACATGTGTGTGTTTCGACTGCACTCACCAGCTGAAGCATCATGGATACACTTTCCCATTTGGCGAGGCGAATGTTGTCTCCTCCATCTACCAGTCCCTGGTAGCCCTGCAGAACATGGTGCCATACATTTGCATTGAGACACTGACAAATGTACCATCACTGTGATTATGAGAAATACTTAAAAATGGCCAACATTATAATCAGTACCTCATGAACAAAGTAGACTTTGGCTCCAGTGTAGAGACCAACTCTGACTGTGGCTCTCACAGCAGCGTTCATACCTGAGACACACAAAAACAAGAATCAGATAAAATGATCTGTGGTGAACAAGGTTTAATTTGCTCACACTACAACACAGTGCCAATTTCATGGCAGGACGAGGGGAAAAGAACAGGAGAAAGACTCTCAAGGCTGACATCTTTCCATTCTGCCATATATTAGTTCAATCTTTTATAGAGCCTATAACCTTTAGGTGACTCAACATGTACTGTACATAGGTAGAGGATTACACGAAAATAGATATAGGGAAAGTCAGAGGTTGTTTGGCACGCTTGCGCACCATCTCGTCCCTGGACATTTAGTACACTGAAGGCACACTGTGAAGTTGTGTTGTGGTAGACTGGCATGCAGCAGCTCTTGTTTCAACAGACAGCAGCTGTGGATGAGGGCGGTTCTTTGCTCCATTCCAGAAAAAGGTCACTGCCACTAAAATTAGCCCAAAATATGCAAAATAGAAGAAAAGAAGAAAGGGGCAAAAAAAAGATGCTTTTGGAATCATCCCACAAAAGAAAGATGAACATGAGATATCATGCAGAAGAATTTCAATCAAAGCTGCCGCAGATGAACTAATCTGGAGATGAACACTAAATTTTAAAATAAACAAAAGTCTATGTGGTAGTTTAGAGCGCTGCTAAATGAAAACAGTGTTTATGGGCTTTTTTTATAGGAGAAGGTTGGCATTCTTGTTGCATGTATTCGAAGGTCACAGATTGGTTGTCTTATGACTCCAAGATGCCATTTTACTCCTGTCATGACTTCAAACAATCCTTGCAGCTATATCTATCTGCTACTGACACCAGACCTTCAATACTTTCCACTGTGGCATCTTGGGAAAATGATGCTTGCCCTTTCTGTTCTTTGGCTCTGGGGCTGCTCTTGGGCAGTCATCCAGACAAAGCATAGAAGTGTAGAAGATAGAGGACCATGCTTGTGGATGTGATAGTAATTCAATGTTTTTCTCATGAAGAAAAATGTACCTGATCGTGCCTGTCATTTGTAGCTGTAAGATACTATGAATTGATGTCATCGAGACTTTTTATGTTCCGTGTAAAACTGAGATTAAAACGGCAGATCCAAATCCATGCGACCAACTCAGACAGTCCCCATGTGTTCCTGGGCTTACCTTGGGCATCTCCTCCGGATGTCAGCACAGCAATGGAGCGACCAATCCCCATCTTGGTGGGGTCCATGTTTGGCTGTAAATCTTTGGACATGTTTCCAGAGGAACTGGATTGACTCATGGCCCGATAAGAGGAAAAGAACAGGAGAAAGACTCTCTGCTTCTCGGAGGCGCAATGGGTGAAACCTCAGGCTTTATAGAGTACTCTTCCTAATCCTGCCCCACCCCCTGACACCCTCCACCACTCACTTATACAACTGAACTAAATATACAGTCACTGTAACCACATGCAGACGACAGATACAAGCAGGAAAAGACAATGCACATGGCACTGAAGTTAAGTTAATAACTAAGAATAAAAAATGCTAAATTTGCATTTCAGATCTATCTCTGATCTGTAATACATCCTTACATAAAGTCTGCAAAGATAATATTAGTTCTGTGACACTACATATAACTTTGTTACATCTTAGAAAATGTTCTTTCTTTCTTAATAAATTGTCTACATAAATCTCATACGTCCTGCAATTTACACTTGGTTTCTATCGATAAACTCTCATTTAATTTCCAAATAATATACAACGGATTGACCTTCTATTCTTGTAATTTTGGCACAATGATGTGATGAGCTACATTTCCAAACTTCTGGCAGAACATCTGAAACTTAGGAAAACAATAATTCATCCATTTTGAAAATGCAGAAACTATTCAAAGAAGGTGTCTTTAAAAGTAAAGGCCATAAAAACAATTATTATGTTTTGGAAAATTATCTTTTATTTGAGTTTTGATTAACTAAAGATATATATATATATATATAGTAAAAATATAGTAAAC
>OMNV01009087.1:157948-182580 GCA_900303265.1 Brotula barbata | reverse complement strand
TGTAACTAATGCCCCTTTCTAACTTGTTGCTGTGGCTCTCTGCACACCTGTCGCCCCCAGCATATCCTCTCAGGATTACAGCTAGTACAAAATGTTCAGTAGAAATAGAAGGAAAGTACAAGGCCTCAAGAACCATTCATTTGTTTAGATTTTATTTAATTTTATTGGTTATACCTAAAGCATGCTGGGCCCCCACACCTGCCATAACACCAGTGAATATTTGCATTACAAGTGCATTTTCGCAAATCCACAAATTATTAGCCAAGCCCAAATCTAAACCAAATACCTCTGGTGAGTTTTCTTAGTTTTGAGTATCTTTTAATGTTATCTTTATCATAGTACTATTGATGCAATTACATTATAATATTAAAATGAGCTAATTATAATTATTTTATACTATAATTTATATTATAATAATGTTCATTCAATTACATCATCATGAATACATTTATCATTTTTATTGTTCCTGCGCTACACTGCTATAGACAAATCAGTGATAGCGATGGCAGTTATTTCCCAAAAATGTAGACAAATCACATTATATTATCAATAATAGCTTGATAAGGAAGGTTAATGTACTTTGTGCCTGCTGTAACTTCTACTTTTGACTTGAAACCCGCGAACCGCTTTGAGGCAAAGTGCTGATCCGAACCACGTCTAATTCAGCAGCAGCATCACCGTAGGCCTTAAATTTCTATGTGTATCATCAATGCTGCTCCGTAAACAGATACAGTAACATATACCATAACATGATGATACACATGTACCTTGACACGTTTCCAGAATAGGAAATGAACTTTACATTTGGCCTGGACACACTTTGAGGAATGCAAGACAATATGACATATCATATAACAAGCACTAGAAATTGCCAGCTATCAATATTGACAGAGAGAAGACAGCAGTAATTAACACTCCAAGAAAAACAACATTTATCCCCTGAGGGCTAGGATGCAGGAAAGATGGAAAGCTACACAGCACATACAGAGTTGAGAGTCACATAAAACAATGAAACGTTGTGGCCCTGGCTGCCTTCCAAATACCATCACCTATGTTCTCATCTTTAGAGTTACAAATAATATATGGCTGACAATAGCCTTGCTACTATATCATGACTGCATGTCACAAAGGCCTGCTGGGCTCTTCCTAGAAACTTGTTGTCCAATAAGCTTCCAGTGAAGCCATCTGGACAGACCCCCATTTCAGTGGATATAAATGATATGTGTTTTTGGCAAAGGATCAAGTCCTGTACCAAGTACAATAAATTGTCATACAATAAAAGCCAGCAGGAATCTGCACAGCTGACAGCCATACTCACTCCAAGGTTACTGCTTACATGTGAACATAGTACGAGCATGAAACAGATCAGGCTGCAGAGATACCTTCATAAAGATGTACAACCTGGTCCTGGTGGACACAAGCTAAAGAAACACAAAAAGTAACAGACATAACTGAAAGAATGCTCAACATATAGAGGGCTTAGGCCCTGGGGCCTCCAGAGAAACATCAGGTCCTTGATCAAAACAGTAAATTTCAATACAAAAAAGCAAACGAACAAAACATCTGCAGTAATGTAGTGCTATGCACAAATAACCAGAGGAAGAAACAAGACCAGGATATGGAAGAGATGAATGAAAATGAATAGTTTATGGACTGATTTGAAGACACACACAGGACTAAATTAGTGCAAATCTTACCACTGCACTAAAATTCTAAAAATGAGTTTAGGTGTAAAAAGGGGGAAGAGGGAATGGACATACATCAGATTAAGGCTTAAGATCAAAGTTTTATAGCAGACACAAGTAGCCCAGGGGGCAATGCAGAACTACAGTTTCCACAATCTGCTAGAGATGACAAAGGAACCACAACCCCCACATCACAGATGGCGTGGACATGGGTAGACTCTGTGGTGGCAAATATAAAGAGCTCTCCGTCAATAAGAAGCAAACGCTGAATACAGTTTTAAGTATATTGTTTATCACCATTATGTGACCAGTATCTTTGTTTGGCAGAATAAAAAGTATTTGTCACTTGCTGAGGATGGGACCGTTCTCTGTTGGAACTGCAAAAGTATTGTATCTAACCTGCACAAATAAAGACTGACATCCACAACCAAAAATAGCCAGATGAAGGCCCAACTGTACTGTAATGTATTATGTAAAATAATGGAAACGCAATTGTACTGATGTTTACAAGCTCATTTCAAAGGGTCAAATGAAAACTCAATCACATTCAAACACAGCTAACAGTGACATAGATACCTTTATTATACACACTGTACATTAAGAAGTTCAGTCTACAATCTCTGTTATGTGGAAATCTACACAAATGTACTGAATACTGCCTTTATTTTCATCTACTGCACATAAACTCTATCAACTTAACACTGATGAAATTGAGCCTTTTAACAACTTTTTTTAAAACAGAACATTTCCAATTTTCCTATTTTTTTTAAATCTAAGACTGTTTCTAATCACACATATTGGTCTGCAATAGAAAATGCCTTCTACAACAAAAGCATTGACATTTTCTGAGAAAAAAATTTAAAAAAAGGCAGCAGTGCTGGACCAACATTAGTTCCAAGAACAAGGGTGCAGTCAGTAAACCAAAGAAACATAATTAGAAAGATACATGCTGCTCAAACAAAAAATACTCTAGTGCAAGTCATCTCTCTCTTAAAGGAGAGCTGAAGTAGAGCAAGAGATCAGAGGAGGAATCAAAGTCAATTGGCACAAACCTCTGGAAAAAAACAAACAAAAAAAACATTATCATTAACTTGCAAATGTGCATGTAGAAAACACTGTGCATGTCCAAAATGTCAGAGTTATACTCACAGTGGACTCCTCAAATTGCAGAACGGAGGCCAGGGGGTTTCCACAGCGAGGCCGGGGAGCTGAAAACCCTGGAGTGGTTGTGATGGACTGTGAGATGTAGGTGGCCACCTCCTCGTCCAATCGCAGCTCCTCCAGGGGCGGAAGACGCTTGCGTAGCAGTGCCAAAGCAGGTCTCAGAGCAGAACTCTTCTGGGCATTGTGGTCTGGAATAAAAACTTTATTTATTTGTTGATATTTTACAGGGGTGATTATCGGTGAGATTAAAAATCTCCTTTTCGAGCGTGACCTGGCTAAGAAGGCAGAGGATGTTTACACTAGCAGGGTATAGCAGGTATCCAACCAGCTCCTAGTGGGTGTTTGCAATAAAAAAAATGTTCAGGATAACATTCATATTAGGTAAAAAAAGGTCAAACTTCAGTGATCCTCAGATTGCTTCTAAGTCAAGAACGAGGTCCATGAGACAAAATAGGAAAATATGTTGAAAACCCCTGCTCCAGACTAATCAATTAGGGGAATGAGAGATTTCAGTGTTACCTCTGTGCAGATTATGAATGGAGGAGTTAATCTGCCATTTTGGGTCAGGCCCAGGTAGCATCTCTCCAAGTTGTGGTTGCGTCTTTCCCTGACGAGCAGAGCTCTCCTGTGTTTCAGGCTGTGGGGCTCTGATCAGGTTTTTGCCTGTTGAGAAAACAATGACGGACTCTCTTTGCGGTGCTGGGATGAATGGCGGTGGTCCTGTAATCCTCTGCTCCTGCTCCTTTCCCTCCTTCTTCTCCTCAGCCTCCTCTGTGTGAATAATGTCACCCTTTTCTTTATAGTTGGCTGCAATCTAGAGGAACAACATAATTTAGGGACTTTGAGGTATTTTACTACAAAAATTATATATAAGGATGCAAGGTATGGACTGCACATCTCACAGCTGAAGTCTGGTCATGGAGTTGCTCTGCTTGTGTCCCAGCATCCTGGTCTGTAAAGTTTGTCTTCTGCTCATCCTCTTGATCATCAAATAACCTCTGGACAATTTCCTGGAAACAAAGAAGAGAAAATCACAAATAAGAAAGGGAAAAATTTATTTCTGCACGGTGAGTCTAGCTCCAGAATTAGTGACGGCTTTTAAGATGATGCCAGTAGTCCAACATTATCTTAAAAATCATCGTTAAGTCTGCAATTCTAGAATTCAAAAATTATTTATTATACTTAAAGGGATGAATTCAATTAACCTTTACCCTCACAATAATTATAAAATATATTGGCAAAACCTTTGATTACAATTACCAAAGTTTCAGTTCAGTTTTAAATGAGCTTTGTGTTTGACTGGAGATTAGCTCAGTTAGAAAGGACATAGGTCCATAGGTATACTGCTGCACTAAAACATTTCACTGAACACAAAATGACAGATCATTTCTGGCATTGCATTATTGTGCAACCATAGAACTGAATTTAAAAACATGCTGTTAAAGCTTTGTCATCTTGGTCCTCTGCACATCTGAATTCCTCAAGTGCCCTGGACAAGGTCATCTAGTTCCATAAATTACAACAAAATCAAAATCAAACTTTAGCTGTTATTTTTTTTTTGAGAGCATGAAGATCCTTACAAAACTAATTTACTTGAGTACAAATAGAGCTTGAGTGACACCAGGATTGCATGTGTAAAAATGTGTGTAAACTTGATATCAACTATAATCTACTAATGGTGTGTGAGGATTGCTTTGTTCAAAGGTGCAAGATAACATGCCTTCTCCATTTGGTACTTTTACATCAACGAATACGCAATATGGGTAGTAGAAATACCCATATTGCGTATTCGTTGTGTGCAAAATACTAAGGAAATGCAAAAAGGTTAATCTAGCATACGGATTGAGATTTACCAAGCCTCAAAACAACATTGATGATGGTGACTGTTGCTGTAAATAATACGTTGGAAGGGAAGATGCTAATTGGGCCCATGTTCGTCACAGATGGCTGCCATTATTGTGGCAAGGAGACATTGGCACAAAGAAAGAATGCCTAGGGAATTGGTTTTTCCCTCTCGTTAGCATGTTTGGAATGATAGACGGAAAAATAATTTAGATATATCGTCAATACAGCAATGCCATTTTGGAGCTCTTGGTCACAAGAAGTCACACAAAACTCATTGTAACTCTGCATTTCCCTTAATATGAGTCATTCCGGTGTACTGTAGCTATTACTGTTGGTGTTTCCCAAAGCGCTCTTGGTCATTCTGTTTTATGTACAAACTCCGCATGGTGGAATCCAAATTTAAATACTGCTGTATCCACTGTGTTTAAACTTGCTATAATTTGCACAACTTGTTGATCACTCGCAAAACATACAAAACCAAATGTGCAATCTGTTAAAATTAATTAGTTGGAAGCTTAGTAAATTGGGCTTTAGTTTTTACAAGCTCATTAGAAAGCTGAGCAACTGTTCTGCTCTCACCTCTTTATGTGGTTCCAGGTCAGTGTTGCAGCATTTCGGCCCAGGCGTTCCAACAAAGGGAGACCGGTGTGCCGACAAAAGCCACTTCTGAAAACAGCAGCATCATGAGGAGCTTAAGTGTATTTTTTCAAATTTCAAAAAGCAACACAAAACAGAACAAAAACAACACAATCTGATATCACGTTATTATAGAGAGAATAAAAATAGTGGACACTACAACCCTTACTTTACATTTGGTGGGAAAAGAAAAATAGCAATAGCAAAAATTAGGTTAACAAGATGACGGGTAACGAAATTGCAGAAGTATCCAAAGTCTATGTCAGTCCAGACTGAATGTGGGAACACCTTCAGGATGGCAGACAATATTGTAGGACCCAGATTTTGATTTTCATTGAAGAGAAGACCATGTTATGTACTCCATAGGAATACATTCCATGATAAGATTCCACAAAGATTTTTGAGATGACATACCATTTTTAACCCAAAATAATAAAATGTTTTTCCTGGATGCAAAAATCTGTAAGTTGAGTCTTTTGTGTTTAAAATTAATGATGTGACTATCTGCAAGCAAGAGTCACATAAAATCAGAATCTACATAGATCCCAAAAATAATGCAGAGTTCATCTACAAAACAAATTTACAAATGACCCGTGTAGATTACAAATTACAAATGGATTACAAATGAATATTTTCACAGCATAATTCCTTAAGGCTTTAGCAAAAGTTGGAAAGTTATATCAAAGAGCATCGGGTTCAGGGGATCTCCTTGTCAGTTGACACGGTTAAGATGGAAGTTATTAAACCTGAGCCCATTTGTTAACTCTGTTGTTAATGGTGCATTATAAAGGATCCTGATACATTTCAAAATCGACATAACCAGACGACCTGATCATATGTCTTTTTGCCATTAAGTGAAATGACCAAGACTTGCTCCCTAGAGCCCTGCATTAACTGTATGACATTGAGGAGTCTTCATACTCTTTGATAAAAGTACTGCCCTTTAATAAAACCCGTCTAGTTCCTGTTGACAATATAAGAAAATACTTCCTCCAAATGCATAGCAGGGATTGTCAAAAGCAGTTCTTGGTCAGAATTGTTCTATCCTTTCCTGTCAGTATTCCCCTGACAATTACATGACGGCCCTGACACCCCTATTAAAAGGCGAGTACCTGACCAAGTGAATACTGGTGTAATTTCATTTATGTACTGTAGGCAACTCTTGGAGAAGAGCAATGGCAAGACCATTTATGTTCAACAACATTTATACAGACTTTCTCTTAGCAAATTTGGAGGCCCCGGATATTCACATTTTGACAGAGTTTAAACTAGATTTGATCCTTAAATAAATGACACAATCAGACCAAGTCCTTTGGCGTCTTCTTTGGTGGGTGAGACACATAATAAGAGTGCTAAAGTAATTTTTTAGAGTAATACAACCCCCCAAAGCTCGCCATTAATTGGAAACACAGTAAGTATACTGACCCTTGAGGACATGGGGTGATGCCTGGTGTCTGGGACTCGCTGTGGGGTCCATTTCTTAAGTGGAGTCTCTTTGGGTGCTGCTACTGCTGCTGCTGCGGATATAAAAGAAACAGCATCGCAGCTGAATAAAATGACAAAAAAATAAAGGTGTATTAAGCTTCAGAAGATAACAAGAACAACAACACAACATCTTACCCAATGGACCTCCAGCCGTCTCTGCACCTTTTTTTCGAACAGGGACTCTCTGAGCCTTAGAAGTGAAGCAGCACAGCAAATAAAAAACTCCATGCAGTGTTCATAAATGCTTTTTTTTATAATCACTCATTTTAATTACTGTTTACTTACTGAGTACATTGAAGTTTCTCTGCCTGACTGACGTACTGAATTTTGGGGTGTGACACCTGAGGGCCCCGCAGGCTTCACTCCCTCATTTTGGAGGATGCTTCGTAGTGCAGCAGGATCTGGGGTGAACGGCATCGACTTTGCTGGTCCTGTGAAAATACACATACATATCAGTTTACATACATCACAGCCATTAATTACAATGATGATCTTAACTATTTTTATATCACCTCTGCATTCACACATATTTCTCAAATTTTGTACTAACCTGTATTAGGAACAGCATTCTGTCTGCTTTTCATGACAGAAACTCGCTGTGGCTGCAAACAATAAAATAGACAAGGCAATTCATGGAAAGCAATTAGAATCTGCAAAATTAAAATTATTAAAATGTTTTAATTACAATTACCCACAAAGCTAAAAACCAAATGCTCTGTGCCAGTGAATCCATTTGCTATAAAACATCAGATAAACCCAGAAGATTGACTAGATGAATCCGGTGAGTATCAGACCACCTCACCTGGTAGCTATAGTGTTTTGATGACTGTGGAGATGAACCCACGCCTTCATTTCGGAGAATGGTGAGAAAAGCTGCGTGGTCAGGCTGGAAGATCTCCCCTTTGTCTACAATACATAAGACCACACGACCTAAGAAACATTTTGTGTTCTCTTTGCAGGGACAATTAAGTTAGCTATATAGTCGACAAAGTCACAACAAATAGAACATTCAAGGCTCGTAATACCCAACAGTTCTAGCTATAAGCTGCTGTTACATGGTAGATAACCTCGGAGATTAGTTAAACTCTGTAAATACCTTGTACAATCTGCAAGTATAATAATAATATTGTATATAACAAAAACATTGACCCTGATACTCGATATCGAATCGATACTATGATACTCGACAAAAACTTTGTCAAGACAAATAAAACACTTAACTCACCATTTGAACCTTGTGAGAAATTACTGTGAGTGGTAATGTGCACATCCTGGCTAGCTGCAGAGTTCATGGATAGATCTTTGAGAGTGAGCAGGTCCATGTGATCCAAAAAGGCCTCTGTACTAACAGCAAGCTGCGCAGGTGAAGGAGCACTGCTCTGATGCACAGCATTATTTGGAATGCACAAAAGAGGATTGGACAAACTGGCTGAAGTCTTACATGTATCAGAAGACTCAGGTTGTCCTGACACGTGTAAAATATTTTCTCTAGTTTTTCCGTGGGACTGGTGTTGCATTTTGGTTGAATTGCCATTCTTGCCTACCACAGCTTGATGGTTAGAAAGTTTTGCAATGATGTTTTTTGTTTTTGGATGAGTATTGCATGCATTTTTTTCAAGGTGGATCCTTGATTGAGAAAACATTGGGGGTTTCTGATTTTCTTTGGTTATTCTTGTACTCTTGGGCTGGGAAAAGTTGAAAGGTACAGGCCTGGTACATGGCTTTTTCGTCTTGGCTTTCCCCTGGAGAAAAATGACAGTATGCAGGCATACAATTTTATAAGATAATAATACATATTATCGTAATGATGCCTATACTAACTATATTATATTATTTAATCAGCAGGTTCTTACAGCCAGCAGTTTCTCCTCCCATCTTTGGTGGGACTGACTGAAATCCAAGGGAGTCTGAAGATGACGAGATTTTGCAAGCACTGGAAGCCTGCTTATACCAGGCCACACAGATGCCTTCCCATCCACCTGTGAGCTCCCGGGATCCTGGTTCTCAAGATCCCGTTTAGGTGGGTGACAGCTGGACATGTGTTTGGAAGACTTTGGATCTCCTGCCATTTTGTTCTGTTCACTCTTCGTTCTGTGCAAAGAGACCCAGTTTGTTGAAAAACAACAATACACAGAAAGTAAAATTGTAATAAAAATACACTGAAATAGAAACATTTGCAAATACGGTTTACTGTAAGCGCAATATAAGAAATCGCAGATGGATCGTATTCAATTGTTGAGCCTGTGTCAGACAGAAAGGCTACATGGTCATTTTGAGGGTTGTAATCGTCGAAACACATTTTACTGCAACTTACAAGCCACTAAAAATTATAGTTTTTAATCATGGGCACACAAGTTTATTGTTATGTTTATAACAATCACTTGTCTACGTGCAAGAGCAGCATGAATTTCATTGTATGACATTAAAAGGTGGAAATAAAAGTTGATTAGCTGAGTTTTTGGCAAAGAATTTTCCCTTTGCGCAGAATGTTGTTGGCTGTTTGTATCTGAAGTTGCTAGAGACGCATGTATATTTATATTAATTGACTAATTACTTGTCTAAGTACTAATTTGCTCAATTTACTAGAAGATAATTTACTGGTTCCCGTTTATGACAACCATATAATCATGTGGCTTAAGGAAAAAAATGCCACCTTTCAGGACTTAAGGGGCTCCGTAGTAACGCATCCATAGAACATGAGAAACTGCTGCGTCCACAGAGAAGACTCGGCAACACAAACTGAACATTACCAATTGAATAAAGGTGGGATTTTCTTGGACACATGAGCTGTCCAGCTTAATATTCGTCTTACCTCATGAATTCACTGCAGATTTTGTTCTTACTTTGCTGACGGAGGACTGGAGAAGAGTCCATACTGATGCCAGGAGAAGGAAGTGGGGGGTGAACTACAGCAGCACACAATGGCAACATTTAGAAAGCAAAACAACCAAGCAGGAAAAAATATTTAACCAAGTTACAGATTGGTTATAAACACGAACCAACAGAAACATTACAGAGCAAGGTTGCGAACCTATTTTGATTATAAGCTTAAAATTGATCTAAAAAAATGTCAGAACAGCAAAACTCAATTTGCCGAATAAGTGCCTTCTATAAATAGTAGTAGTCAAGCCTAAGTATTAATTTTCACTTAGAGAGAAATCTAAAGAAGTTAAATCAGTTAAGTATTGCGTCGTTCGCCCACGCTAGATATCATCGAAGAGATGAAAAAGTCAGTATTTCGAGATACATACTTTCAAAATTCACAATCAAGTCCGTATTTCCTTCCGTGCAACAAGTAAAGCCTTTTCTGGCGCAGTTTGTTCCTAAATGTTGGTGTTTCGGGTAGATTTAAATATCCATTCTGTCCTTTCACACTGCAGTGAGACTGTCAACTTCCTGGGCTCGTTGCAGTTTGTAAAAAGCGCGCTGCGCTATTGGTCACAATTGGAAACTATACTGACCAATGGCTGTGTCTATTTTGATGACACCGGTGTCGTTGACCAATGAGCATGGGCTTCTAAAAGCAACACCATGGTAACGAAGCGAGTTGGTCTGTCACGTGACTTAGGCCGTTTTTGCCGCGGTCTGGTAACCCCTAGAGCACTGCAGATGACGCTGATGTGCCATTTCAAGAGTGAAGAGACCCAAAGAAACAAATAATGATTATTCTTTTGAGTTCATAATTAAAATATGATTTCTAGATGGAATTCCAGTAAGTCAAACAGTTGTAATGACAAATTAGTAATCACTGTACAAGATAGCACAGCATTTTCTCGAAAATTATATTGCCTGTTATAAATGTGAGGGTAACATAATTTTATTTTATTTTATCTTATGTACTCACATCTATTTTTCATTTGATATTATAATATTTATTTTCTTGTATTTCATTTTATTTGTGCATTTGTTAGAACCTTGTTTGTGTTTTTTACACAATGTAAACTTGATTTAAGTAGATTTTCAGATCTATGTAAACAATGGGAGCATGATAGTTTATTCCATTTTCCCCTTTCAACACTGGTAAATGAACTGGTAAATGAGAACACTCGAAGTCAAACAGTTTGACATTATTTAAAGGATTTGTAAAAATGTCTCGAATGCCTACAGGCATTTTTTTAACATTTTTGACATTGTACTTTTCACTTGAATTTAAAATACAAAAATCTAGCGCTTATGACAATACACCTACTAATGGTTTCCACTGTCAAAAATACTTTACTTTTACAATAGCCTAGCATTAAAGGAAACCAGAGAGAAAAATAAATGAAATTGTCATTTGTGTGGGACAGGAAACATGAAAGATACAATAAACTCATTCTCTATAGGGCAAAAAATACAGTTTGAAAGCCATGCAACATCAGACACACTGAAAAAATCAGTTTTTCCCATCTCAGGCCTTGAAGTAAGAAATGAATCATGAATCTTTGTCAGTGGCTGTGGAATTCCAGCAGGGGACGCTGTCAGCAGGCTTGTAAAGCCAAAGTAACGTGTGACAGCAGCAGTGCAGCGTGGGTGTCTGCCTGTCACCCAGGGGCCCTTGTCAGCAGCAGAGGGAAGAAGAAGAGACAGAGAGAGGAGGAAACCAGAAAACTAACTGTGCTACAGCAATGGACCTGCGGGCTGAGCTGCTCAAAACCATCTGGTACGGATTCACAGCCCTGGACCTAGAGAAGAGCGGGAAGGTATCGAAGTCTCAGCTCAAGGTGAGTGGAGGATCCTGAACCTGTAGAATCTGATTTTCGATACAGAGTGCCCCTGTTCATTCTTTTATCACTTTATATACTGCTTCATTTTCTTACGTCAATTCTGGTCCAATTGCGTGGTCTCCCTTTTGAGAAGATGAGGATGAAAGACTATATATGAAGTTTTCAACCAACTAAATATCACAGAAGTTGTTTTTTAATCTGTCGTGGTTCCTCAGGAAGTAAGGCAGTACACAAACGAGATATTGCTTATCGTCGTTTATATTTCCTGTGCGAGGCAAACTTTCTAAACCACACCAGCATGGAACAAGTGGGTAATTTATTCTCTGTGTTGAGTAAAATTCTTCCACCACTGAGAGGGCACAATATGCACCTCTGTGTGGCGAGAGCAGCAGAGTAACAGTTTGCTCTCAGTCTGTATATGAATGGCAGCTCTCATCTCCAAGCTGTGCTCACACTGGCCCTTCGTGTACCAGCTTGTAGTGCAAAGGCTCCTCTGGCACTGGAGCTGAGCAGAGAGCAGGCTGCTGAATAGAGTATGTTCACAACATGAGGTCGTATGTGTGAAAAGAACATTGTTACAGTGAGAGACACACACAGAGTAGAAACATGTTGGTGATTGTTGCCTCTCACCACTGGGCGTCAATGCGACCACTGTATGTTGTTGACCTCATGCTTATGTGACTTGGTGTGGATCAGACTCCAGTCCAGCCACCTCCACGATATGCTGCCTCAGCCCCGTGATCAGGCTTATCCCCTCATGCATGCAGTCAGGCTGTGCTCACCTCTCCAAGTCCTCTCAGGCAGGCTCTTACGTGGGTTTGCATGTAATAGTGTCGGTGCTGTCTGATGTTTCAGAGCACAGGCGACGAGGCACAGGATGTGGTTTTAGCTCAACTCAGAAAGAGTTTCATAAAATGGATGAGATAACTAAACACGGAGGTTCTCATTTTAAGAGCAATAAGATTAGTTTTACAGAATAATCCCCTCTTTGACACACAAGTAGGTGTATGAAAATTTTACTTTCACTTTGTCATGTAATCCGGTGACTCTTAAACCACATAAAATTGCTTGTTTTTGCAGTTTGAAGGTGAAAATGTTGGCGGCGCAGTTTCTTTTTTGGGAATCAAATCGTGCTGACTGTAGCTTCATAGTTTGCGTCATACCGTGCTCACACCACTACATGTGCTATAAATATTGTTTTTAGGAAAGTTTGAAACAACACAAATTAAACTTTTCAAATCCCTGAAGATGTAGATTATAGCCTGCACACTACAGTATTTGCAGATATTTTCTTACATGTACAGTATGTTGGTATTGATGTTTGACAAAGAGGCTGCATTTTTATGTATAATTAAAACCTAGTTTATTAAATTCAAGTTAGATTTTTTTTGCTATATCTAAAATGAAATTTGTGTCTTCAGTACTTACTCTTATCGACTGCTGTCATCTTTGATCTCAAGAAAGTAAACAAACAAACAAACCAAAAAACCAACAACAATATTTAAACTTTTGATTCTGGCATTATCCATAAAATCTAGCAGCAGTCAGCCTCTCATCTTTCTCAGTTGGGCCCACATTGTGTGAGAGCAGACAATAAACAACTATAACTGTTAGTTAAGTTAGTTTGTTAAGTTAATTTGTATGATATCCACTTTTAAACCTCTTAAACTCAGAGCTAAATGCCAATTTACCCATCTTCAAAGTTTTATTTTTAAATCTGGTTAAATGCCCACAGTTTCCATATATACAAAAATGCATCAGGATGCATTTGTATAAAAAAATATCCAACCCATCCAGATTAGCGGTGAATTTAAAGGAGATTTTATTAAAATTAGATTTTTTTTTACTCCTTTTCTATGTGGTAGACTCAATTATTAACTAGTTACTCATGTGAAAAGGCCCATTAAATTTATCTAAAGGCCATCAAATATAGCTTAACAGTTGTCCTTAAAGTGTCCTTAATTTCTAACTAATTGCCAGTTTTAAGAGGTTTTAAACATTGACTTGGTTATGTATATCTCTTCTACAGTGTTTTTCAACGTATTTAAATATTTTTACAGGTACTGTCCCACAACCTGTGTACAGTCTTGTGTATCCCTCATGACCCAGTTGCTTTGGAGGAGCACTTCAGAGATGATGATGATGGTCCAGTTTCTAGTCAGGGCTACATGCCTTACCTCAATAAATACATCTTGGATAAGGTGATGAATGCATCTAAATGCTCTTCTTGCCTTGTTTTATAGACTTGGTCATCAAATTTTTGTTTATTATCATCGTTATGTGCTTTGTTAAGGTTGAAGACGGCGTTTTTATTAAGGAAAACGTTGACGAGCTCTGCTGGACCCTTACAGCAAAGAAAAACTACCAGCCAGACAGGAGCAGCAGCACCATCCTGCCAGAGATTGATGCTTTCAGGCTCTGGTGCCTTTTTAATTTTCTTTCCGAGGATAAATACCCTTTGGTTATGGTCCCTGATGAGGTAGGTTTATGAACACGTGCAGGGTTGTGACAAAAAATAGCTTTGTGGCTGATACTGTGGGATCGAAACTCAAAAAGGTTTCCAAAATTGTAAAAACTTTTTTTCCACACTCAATGTATTTATATTACTAATTATAATTTACTTAAGTTGTATTTCCACTATCCTATGTCTGATTAAAATGTTTATCTACTACCAAGAATACAAATTGGGTAGAGAAATGCTTAATACGTCTTTTATTTTTTTACACAAATTCACAGGTATAGAGTCTGAAAAGATACAAGAATGAACAATTAAAAGCCTTCACATATATTTTTGAAAGTAAACATGTTTTTCTAAAACTTGCAAATGACAGAAAATATAATAATATGACCTTGGTGTCTTGTGTTGTGGTTCCAACTCTAGTAACTAAATGTGGGGCCTGTGTATTATTCATAGTCTCTGTGAAATATTTGGAGCATTTATAACGACTAAATGCAGACTGAAACAACCATTATGGAACACTGTGCTCTTTTCATGCAGCGGCGTGGCCTTGTTTCTAGCTTGCAGCATACGTTCTGGTTTCCTGTAGTGTTTTTCACAACTATATCCACAGAAAACCTCAAGGGGAGCTTGTCATACTAAAAGAAGAGTTTCATTTGAACATGTACACTCTCTAACCAAAATAACAGTCTCTAAACTTGGATAAGTCTTACTTTAATCACTGAACTGATTTGTTGTTGTATCCATTCTTTTTAGGACAGGAAAAAATTGCCAGAATTTTAATGACAAAATAATAATTTTCATCATTTATCAAGGAAAACATCCTTTTTAATTGTGGTTTGACTAATTTCAAATGGAAAACCTAATTTTGGATTTGTCTCTGTTTTGTGAATTTTATAGATTTAATATTTTATCAAATACAAATATGTTTACAGTATTGTCTGTATCATACTACAACTGCAGGGTCGTTTTAAAAAATGGAGAGGTGTTGCTTTTTTTAATTAAATTAGAATAATGAAAAAAAAGGCATACAAATGTCATATCAAGAATAATTAGTTACTACTTTCCTCAAGCGTAGTGCAGCGATGACATTCTCAAAACCAAGGCTTCTTGTTTTGTGTCCTCTGTAGGTGGAGTACCTGCTCAAGAAGATTTGCATGGCTATGAGCGTTGAGCTCAACAGTGTGGAATTGGAGGATTTCTTCTCCCAAGATTCAGTGCAACAGAGCGGCATCACAGTTTGGGTTTTCCTGGAAATGATGAACTCTGGAAGGATAAACAGAGGAGTGGATAAAAGCATAACCAGCATGGCTATAGAGGAAGTGTATAGGGAGATAGTTGGTGATGTCCTCAAAGAGGTAGGAGATCTGTATGCCTGCAGTCTGCTTTTGTTTCACCTCAGCTATTCGTCAGTGATGGTGGTATGTGTTGTTTGGGTGCCGCAGGGTTATCTGTGGAAGAAAGGTCAGCTGAGGAGAAACTGGAAGGAACGTTGGTTCACTTTAAGGCCGAGTAACCTGTCATACTACACAGGAGAAGACCGCAAGGATTGCCAAGGCAACATTGCTCTGGATGGGAACTGCTGTGTGGAGGTGAGCAGCTGGAGAAGATCATCTTCCTCTTTTCTGTCTGATCAAATTATTAAACACTGCCAAGGACTATTTTTCCAAACTTCCAAACTTTGGCTTTCAATAACCATGTCTTCATTGTCAAGAAACACACACGAATAAGGGCCATAATTTGCTCTCTTTGTTTTACTAAAGATGGGTTAATTAAGCCTATGTTTTACATTCACTGCCATCTTTCAGTTTTGCTAATTTCACTGAGCTTGTGATTAGTTCGCTCATGAACAGACCACTTTCAATGTTTTCACCTCTACCATTGTGCTTATGAGTATATTATTTGCAAATCCAGTGACTCAATTAAGAATCACTCGATGACAAAGAAATGTAATGGAGTACTATTACTTCATTATAGCAAAGACCATATGGTCTTAATACTATGTTATTGCAAAGAAAAAAGAGTCAACCATTTGTCTTGAATCATGCTTTATTATAGGAAGTAGGTGATGATCAAATATTGTTTGGCCACTCAAAATGGATCAAAAACGTCATTTCCCCAGTCAGTTGAATGTCATTGTATATAGTAAATGTATATCATAAATGTTGATGGAACATGTTGATAAAATAAGGCTTTTTTTGGGGCCAGGTTCTACCGGACCGAGATGGGAAGAGGTGCATGTTTTGTCTAAAAACTCTCTCTAAGACTTATGAGATGAGCGCCTCAGACACCAAACAGAGACAGGAATGGACAACAGGTCAGAGGAGCGCACAGTCTTTGATACTGACCACTGCCATGTTACAGATGTATTTTTTTCATCATCTTCGAACATCAAAGCATAATCTTTAATACTCACCACCATCCCTCATTCTTCAGCAATTCAAACAGCGATTCGGCTGCATTTGGAGGGAAAATCTTCTCTCCATAAAGATCTGAAGCTGAAGCGGCGTGAACAGCGAGAGCAGCGTGAGAAGCGGCGGCAGGTGAAGGAGGAAGAGCTGCAGAGGCTTCGTGCCCTGCAGGAGGAGAGGGAGCGTAAGCTGGCCGAACTAGAACTCCTGAAGGAGGCACAGAAACAGGCTCAGATCCTGCTGGAGCAGGATGAGCAGAAGAGGCGCCAGCAGCATGAGCAGCTCCAGCGCACCCTGGAGATCCAGCTTCGTGAGGCTGAGGAGGTGAGCTTTGAGGCAAAGGAAGAGAGGCACTGAGCGCATGGTAGTTTTTTAGTGATTTATAGGTGGAACGGAGGCGTAGGAAGGATATAACCCTCATTTACCTTCTCTGTGTAACGAGTTTTTACAAACACCCTATACAAGGAAAGGGAGTGCATGATGGGTTGAAGGTGAAATGGATAATACAACTACAGTGTATGAATTTACAGAAAAGAATGATGCATGATGCCAATTCCCCATTTTGTGTCTGCAGGCCCGAGTCAGCATGCAGGCAGAGATGGCTCTAAAGGAGGAGGAAGCAGAAAGACAGAGGAAGAGGATCCATGAGCTTGAGGAGATGCAGAAACGTTTGGAAGAGGCGCTACAGCAGGAAATCAAAGCTCGGCTTGATGAGGAGGCCTTCCGCTATGCTCAAGCCGGGTAGAGTTTTGTTCATACCGACATATTTTTGTGTGACTGTTAGACTGTATTTAATGAGCCTGCACACAATATACCACTGGCTGCACCTAGGGAGACCTTCATACGTACATGTTAAAACAACCTCAAAATGAAATTGTCATTTGTTGCGTTATATGTGCCTGAGGAAGTAGAGCTGCTAACAGAGGAAGCTTTCAAAAGCGGCTTGTTGTCTGGTGCCATCCTGTGTGCGTCTGCAACTTCTGCATGTAAACAGTTTTGAGGAAATCATTGCATAAATTTGCCAACAGCAGCATAAAGCCCCGTGCATCTAATCTGTCATTATTTATATACTTTATTTGTACCCTATTGTACATTTTAATGTAAAACTTAGCAAAAAAAAAGAGACCATAATGTCTACCACAGAGATGAGCACTGTGCTCCACTTCTGCTCTGTCTCCCATTTATTGTTTATTTTTTATGCTCTGTGTTTAATGCAGGTTACTGGCTGAGGAGGAGGAGAAGATGAAGGCCCTGATGGCCCTACAGGAGGAGCAAGAAGAGTACATTGTGAAGACACAGAGGGAGAAACAAGAGCTCAGACAGGAGATGGAGGCCAAATCCCGATCACTGGATGAAGCACAAAGGCAGCTGGAGGAGGTCCGAGCAAACCGGCACAGGGTGGACCAGGATGTGGTGGTAAGACCCAAAAAAAAATCAAAATGCCCAAAATGCCATTTAAGTGAGTTTTCAAATGCCGCGGGTATTTTTATTGACAGTTGTTTGTTTGTTTGTTTTTGCGATAAACAGTGTTTGATTGAATTTCTCTTT
This sequence comes from Brotula barbata, assembly GCA_900303265.1. NCBI lineage: Eukaryota > Metazoa > Chordata > Actinopteri > Ophidiiformes > Ophidiidae > Brotula > Brotula barbata. The sequence goes on along the minus strand of OMNV01009087.1, from coordinate 164,642 downwards.
GTCTCAAACAGGCTGCTCAGAGGAAACTTCGCCAAGCCAGCACTAATGTCAAACACTGGAATGTGCAGATGAACAGATTGATGCGTCCAATCGGACCAGGCGGTATGTGTTCAATCTGCATGACAAGGTGGTTCATTGTGTGAAGCAAAATGTAGCTGATTTGAAGTGTTTAGCTGTCCTAGTCCTGTTGAGTAAATTGTGTAGTCTTCACAAGAAATGATTTCCATGATAAAAACCTGCTGCTTGAAATGTTGCTTTGGGGAATTTAAATGCAGACACTACAGTACTTTTCTTACTCATGAAATGAGGTACATGTTTGGTCATATTTGATACCTTGCATTGAAAACTTCTTGAACTATGTCGTGTCACCACTGGCTTGATTCTTGTCAGGATCCTTTTGTCAAAGATGTTGTTTTTATGTTGAATGCTGTACTTTTTCCTTGTTTGTTGCTTCTAGAAAAAAGACCATCTTTGGGAGGCTCCTTTCCGACTTTCCAGATTCCAGCACAGCGAGATCCCGGGTTGCGCCTCAGAAGATCGGGTTCAGAGGAGCAGAATGAAGAGAGCAAAGAGAATGTGGACAATAGTGCTGGCACTGAATTAGAGAAACGTCAATCTCATGCTTCCAATGGAAATATGGACATCCCCTGATAATATGAATCTGAGAGGGTACATAGGTCATTTTAGGTCATTCTGGATTAATCTCATCAATATAACAAAATGTGGAAAAAAGTGAGTTTTAAATTTTGAAATAGAATTTACTACTATATACTGACTTCAGTTCACAGACAGCAGCAAATTAAAATGTATTTTCACAAAGAAGTGCATTTGCGGTATTAACTGCTAAACTAATGCATTCATGGCAACATAAACAGTACCTCAGAGTCAGCGAAACAGAAGCTATTTGGTAAATGGACTGCATTTCTATAGAGCTGTTTTCCAAAGTGCTTTACAACGTTTGCCACACATTCACCCGTTCACACACCAACAGCCGAGGTAACCACAGAAGGACCATTTGCTTGTTGAGAGCAATGGTCTTGCTCAGGGACCTTCCACAAAGAGGAGCCAGGGATCGAACCAGCAACGCTTTGATCACTAGGTGGTCGCCCTAACCCCTCTAGGCCACACCACCACCTACTTCAGTCCATAAGCGTAAGGTTATTTGATATTTAAGCCAAAAACATGAAGAAGATGTTTTGTTCAGTTCTGTGACACCAACAGGTCACAACATTTCATGTATTTTTCTTTTTTGAAAGACAAATTGTTTGAGTTTGTCTAATAAAAGTTAATAAAAGTATTAGCATACCACAATTTCACTATTAGTGTCTTCCAGATACACAGGAAACAGCTTGATTGTGAGGTTTACATGAAGCTCTCAATAGTGACTTCACAGACTCCACCTTGGCTTGGCATGTGAAAAAAAAATTTTGTGGTCAAATGTGTGATCAGTGACAACTTTGATGCTTTACACAGATAAAGCACGAGCGAACAGAGACATCACCTGACAAACAAAATGAATTACATGCAGGCTGAACTGGGTTGTATTTATTACAATGATCTTTATCTACTACATTCACTCAATAATTTCAGTCATTCTCATATTTTATGTCACACAAAAAATAACACACAATTAAACACAATGAAATGAAATGGTCCAGTTTAAAGCAAACTGTTCAGAACCTAAATAACCCATTAATAATACCACAAAAATAAATCAGTTAATCTAATTTCTAGAAAAGTTGTCATGGCTCTTTCTTTTGAGCGTGGTCATATTTTTTAACCCCTGAAATGGATCCTGATATATATTGGGGGTTTTTTTGGAAACGTTTAGCTTTTTACCAGAATGAATAAGAAAAATCTCTGTGTTTGTGAAGATGGGTCAGTTTTTGCGGTTACCTCAGCATTTTAGGGACTAACAGGTTCAAATGTTTCAATATGCTTCTTGGGTTTGATGATAATGGGGAAATGTGGGCTAAAGGGTAATGTAGTGTGTGTTTTTCGTGTATGGGGGCGCTGTTGAGTCGTGGCATGTGACGAGAGAGGGGGGTGAAGCAAATCAAAGCAAAGCTATGAGCAACTGAGAGAATCAAGGAGTAATATGAGTCCACTTATTTTGATTGGGGTTTTCAGTGAATTAAGGTGTTCAAAGTTGTGCTTATTGGCTGCTTATCGCGCAGATGTAGGAACGTGTGGCTACAGGAAGGCTGTAAGTTTATATTAGCAGTGTGACATTAGCGCCTGCCGCTAGCTCACCCCTGGTGCTGCTGTCTTCCAACAACTTGTCAACAGCCGATCGATCCTGGACGGGACTTTGGTGTTTTCACTACTTGTTTACTTTATCCGGCGGACAGACTAGTCGTGGTTGAAGGGCTTCTATACCAGCAGCGCCATTGGGAGAGGTAAGCTAACTTGGCAAGCCAGCTAAACGTTATTTAAAGGCACACACGGGAATTTAGGTCAGCCACGCTAACAGCTAGTACTGCTCAGTCAACATTCAAGGTTAGTAGCTAGCTAAGTTAGCTAGCAGAAAGTGTTCGAGGGCCGACTGACAGACGGAAGGCTGCTCCCTTAGCGTTAGCCGGTTGCTTGTTATAGTTAAAGGAAAGCTTGTGGTGTGAGCAAATTAAGCAGCTGTTTACAATCAACCTGGCAGTGACAAAGTCGCGGTCGTAGACATTGCCGAGTACATGTGTGACAGGTTGTCAGGCTTAATAGCCCAGATCGCGTACCCTTTCTATTGCTTTTTAACTTCTACACATGCTCCCCAAAGAACATTTTAGACGTACTTGCTTTCCTTGTCACCCTGCATGGCCAGAATTCAGTCAAAAATATTTTATAAAGAAATAAAGCAACTATGCTTTTTTAAAAGGCACAGCTATGTACATGGCCGGATTAATCCAATAGGGGGCCCTGGGGCAAAAATGTACCCCCACCCCCCCCCTCATTCAACACCAACGTCCACCTTATCCTATCCATTATACTATACTATAGTATAATATACTATGTACTACAGTACTGCAGAAAACAATGTTGATGTCTTGGTGACACTTTGTCTGTCTCAATAGGCCTACACATAGCTCGCCTTGTTATGGTTCACTGTTTATATATTCACCTGTCTCAGTTAAACCAAAACCGGAGCATTGTAAGACAGTTTATTGACACGCCTTAGATCGCGATCACTGCATCAATTGTTCCCGGCCCTCTGTGACCTGTTACACAGTTACACAATATTAGCATTTAAATTGTATTTGTAACATTTATGACAACACGTGGTAAGAAAATATCGGCAGAAAAATTGTTTTTTTTCAAATCCCCACACAGGAAGGTTGGGCGAAAAGCCCTCCAACATGGATAGAGTCGGGTGTTTGTTTGTTTTTTTCGTGTACGGAAAAGTGCCTTTTGTAGAGGAGATGGGTTATTAACATGAATGTATGTGTCTTCTATGTGCTCGTTACTTTCTATACACTTAGAAAAGGGGATACTAATACTAATAATAGTGCACAGGTTCAACTCGACAGAAAAATTTAGCCTCACCACTATGCAAACCTTGCCACACTGAACCAGTACAGGGCATTGACTTTTTTGCTGAGCGGTGGCATGGCGGCACAGACCTTTGACTTGTATTGGGTGACAGTACCTCATTGTCATTGCAGTGTGCTGGCTAAGAGCATAGAAATGCAAAAAGTTGTTTCATGGTAAGGGGTGGCACAATGATGGGGAGATTAGCACTGTTACCTCACAGCAAGAAGGGTTGGTTCCAGTCCTGGGACCGTGGTCCTTTCTGTGTGGAGTATGCATGTTCTCCTTGTGTCCGTGTGGTTTCCACTGAGTACAATGATTTCCTCCTACTTCTAAAGACATGCATCTTAGGTGGATTGGACCATCTTAATTGCCCGTAGATGTGAATGGGAGTATCCAGGGTGTACCCCGCCTTTTGCCAAATAACTGCTGGACTAGGCTCCAGGCCCCACCACAGCCCTGACTTGGACAAGCCTTATAGATAATGGATGGATGTCTCGTGGTGGAATGCACTACAAGCCTGCCAAACAAATGCCAGAGTTTTTTTTTATAAAATCCTGAGCCACAAAATGGAACCGACAAGAAGAAAAAATTGCATCCTGATTCTCTGCATATTGTATGTGTGCAGGAGACATCTTGTCACACTTAAGTAAGGATAGTTACCCACTTGTTTATTTGGGGATGACAGTGTTGCTATTTGTAAAAGCAATCAACAAAGACAGTTTTCACTACTGTAGTCGTACAGTGGTCACTTCTAGTCAGTTTCTCCAAAATGGAAATGAAAAGAAGGGAGTTTATGGGAGTCAATAAATACAGGCTGCCAAAGTAGTCCTTTCACATTGTCTGTTAAGTTCAGTTGCAGTGATTCACACCAACTATTTTCTTCCTGGTGGACATAGTTTTCAGAATAATTACTCGATAATCTATCTCTTCGTTAAAATGGGCAGAGTTGGGAAGATCCAGGCCCTGGGTTTCCTCTTTCTTCAACTTCCATTACAGAAAACATAAATTATAAGATTCCGCGTGTCAATTTGTTGTCCTGCTTAGTTTTATAGCTTTCAGGTGGACATCAGATAACTTCAGTGAAAGGTAAAATTGAAGATTTGAATTTGACTACAGAGGGTTGATGATCTGGGCCCCCCAAGGTGTCTGCTCCACTTGGCTTGTGCATAATCCAAGCATAGCTACATTCTGTATGTGTATGCGTGTTATAAGCTTATTACAATCAGGGACATTCCCTGGCTACTCAGTCACAACCAGTTCTAATGAACTGATTCAAGACAGTGTACTTTCGTAAACAAGCTGCCAAAGATTACTAATCACACTCAATTTCACAGCTTTGTCTGCTATATGAAGACCTGAAAACAGATCACCCTTGCTGTTTACGCCTTTTAACTGCCTTTGCTCAAACCATATACTGAACCTAACAGCATTTTTGGCTCCGCTACATGTTTAGACAAGCTTTGCACTTTATTTGACTTGTCACTTGAATTGAGGAGAGCACTTTATTAACCACTTGCACAGGGAAGCTCTTCATAATAGCAGGAAAGATTATGTGTAGGCTTGTTTGATCAGTCATGATTTTTGTTCTAAATCTTACTATATTTTTAATTTAATGTTTTTTCATTCCTGAACAGTGGAGCTAAAATGGCAACGTGACAGGAGGGGGAGTCGCTGAGTCAGCTTGGAGACAAACCATGGACGAGTTTCAGCAGACTGCTGCAGAGCAGCACGACAGGCTGAATGGTTACTGCGAGCCCAAGTCTCCTCAGGACACGACTGATGTTAGATGGGTACCAACAGAGGCAAAGACTGGAGCCTCAGGCAGCTGTGAAGGCACAAGTGTGCCTGAATTGACGGACCTCGAAGAGCTTAAGTCCAGGGATAATGAAGAGGAGGAGGAGGAAGACAAGGAGGATGCTTTACTTGCCTCTAGATGTCTGAAAGAGGATCAGCAGAAAGAGAGTCTGGATCAGAGCAATAATGATCACAGCAAGCAAAACAACAGTGCAGCATCTAGCTACACAGGTGAGGAAATGATATATTTAATAAGAGGGTCTAGGTTGCAGAGAAAAGAAAATAATATTTTTATCTTGGCAGTTTATTTTCCAAAAGAATGCCTGCAGCTCTTTCATTTCAAAATCCAATTATATAGTGTCAGGTACATTTTTAGCATTTAACTACTTTGAGAGCTAAATTCACTATGTGAAAGGGTTAGCTCTATTCTCATTTGTTCCTTGAGAAATGCCTGGCTTTATGCAACTCTGATATGTGTTGCTGTTATCAATCAGTGGCTCCCAAAAGCCAAGGACAGACAACTTCTCCTGACCTGAGTGATAACCAGCTTAATCTTTCTCAGTACTTTTCCATTGTGTGGACCTACTATAATGGGAGTGTATTCCTCTTGCCTCTTGGAAGTTCACATGGTATTGCTTTGCTGAATTTCCTATGCTGCATAAAATAATGGAAAGCTGAACCAACTTAATTCAACACAAATAACATTACGCACTTAGTTGTGTGTCATTGGTATATCATGATTTAAAACAGTGAACATTATTTATTGGCAGATTTTGGAGGTTTACTATTGATGCACATTTCTTTGCAGACCTGTCCCATACCTCATCTCCCTCACTGTCAGAACAGTTGCGTCTCGGTCGAGAGGACAGCACAGGGGCTGGCATCAGTGTGGAGTGTAAGGTCTGTGGGGACAAGGCCTCTGGCTTCCACTATGGTGTGCATGCCTGTGAGGGCTGCAAGGTAAACAAGTTCACCACAGAGTAGCTTACTGAAATATAAAAACATGCCCTTTGTGTTGCCTGCTCTGAGTTGTTGAGCTGGTTGTTTTGTTTGTCTTTCAGGGCTTTTTCCGGAGAACTGTGAGAATGAAACTGGAATATGAGCGCTGTGAGCGTTCATGTAAAATCCTGAAGAAAAATCGCAACAAGTGCCAATATTGTCGCTTCCAAAAGTGCCTGTCTTTGGGAATGTCACATGATGGTAATCATGAGAAGATTATTTATTTTCTAATATAATATGAATATTTTACATAATAGTTTAAAATTATTAATTTAGTAAATATTATATGTTTACACTAAAACAGTGATGTACCAGTTCAATACAAGATGCAGTTATATGTTGCTCACTTGGAATCTGTAAAAAAAAAAAAAATGTAATC
>OMNV01009087.1:100050-157927 GCA_900303265.1 Brotula barbata | reverse complement strand
AATCAGATAAATGAACCAGATTGCTGTAATACCTGGTCATAATAACACTAGCCTGTGTTTGTCCAGCGATCCGATACGGACGGATGCCAGAAGCAGAGAGGAAGAAGCTGGTGGCCGGTCTACTTGCGGAGGAACTGAACCTCTGCAAGCCTGGTGGCTCAGACCTCAAGACTTTGGCGAAACAAGTTAACATAGCCTACCTGAAGAACCTTAGTATGACCAAGAAGAGGGCCCGCAGCATCCTGACGGGCAAGACCAGCAGCACCTCGGTACATTTAACCGCCCAAATTGGGGTTAGATTTTTTGAAACATTCTCTTTCATAAAAGTTTGTCATAGAGACTCACATTATATATTTTGTTGCTTCAATTGTTGCACAGCATGGCTTTCTGCTCTTACCATTACTTAAGGTTAATGATTATTTTAATAGTTTGGGAAAACAATGGAATATTTATTTTCCATATATATTCTAGTCATTTGTCTTATGCTGATCCTGAACTTAAATTACTTCATCTTTCACATATATCATACCCGTTGTACTCTATGGCGATACAGATGGTCATTCAAAAGAGAACAATTCTTTTCCTCCTTATAGCCATTCGTGATCTACGATGTGGACAGCTTATGGAAGGCAGAAAGTGGTTTAGTATGGAGCCAGTTACTTCCAGGTGCACCCCTGACAAAGGAGATTGGTGTTCATGTGTTTTACCGCTGCCAGTGCACTACGGTGGAGACTGTGCGAGAGCTCACTGAATTTGCTAAGTGCATTCCAGGGTTTGTGGACCTCTTCCTTAATGACCAGGTGATTCGCCAGTTCTTCATTTTGCTTCAAATTGATTTGCATGTGGCTGCATAATAAAGCAGAGATTTACAAGTTACTGTATGTGTGCTTTCTGCAGGTGACTCTACTAAAGTATGGTGTGCATGAGGCTATTTTTGCCATGCTGCCGTCTCTCATGAACAAAGATGGACTGTTGGTGGCTAATGGGAAAGGCTTTGTCACCAGAGAGTTCCTGCGCAGCTTAAGGAAGCCCTTCAGTGAGATAATGGAGCCCAAGTTTGAGTTTGCTGTCAAATTCAATGCTTTGGAGTTGGATGACAGTGACCTAGCCTTGTTTGTTGCTGCCATTATTCTTTGTGGAGGTGACTCAGCGGAATTTCTGTGGAAGAAGAATTTTCTGTTGGCTTGATACATTGACTAATTCATCTCTTTTTGTTTCCCCAGATCGCCCTGGTCTAATGAATGTGAAGCAAGTAGAGCAGAGTCAGGACAATATCCTACAGGCCCTGGACCTACACCTCCAAGCTAACCACTCTGACTCTGTCTACCTCTTCCCCAAGCTGCTACAAAAAATGGCCGACCTCCGTCAGCTTGTTACAGAGAACGCTCAGCTTGTCCAAAAGATCAAAAAAACTGAGTCGGAGACCTCGCTGCACCCGCTTTTACAGGAGATCTACAAAGACATGTATTAGCATTCTTCAGCACAGACTGATTCTAGCAATACTGTTACAGACTGAAATTACCTTTACAAACACTGCATTCAGTACAAGCACTGTTCCACGCACCGGCATGGATTTTAACGTGTAGATGATGGTAGGGCTAACACAATCAGCAGGCTTGTCAATGTCAGCATTACTTTCAGCACAGTAACGTGAGTGTATGTGATGAGCATCTGGAATCATTTGCTGCAACTTCTAGTTTCCCACAGTGGTCACTTAACAGAAAGAATGATATGTTTTCTTACCGAGGCTGCTCCCAGTTCATCCTGACAGAAAAACTGACCCCTGAGCGGTGTATTGAGGGTGTCTCCTCACTCACGTTGGCTCTGCGCTTTGCTGGAAAGGGAAAGCATTTCATGTTCTTATGAATTGGGTATAGGTCAAATAGAAAAGAGCCATCAGTTTGTACTGTGTAAGATTTATTTTATAATGCCAGTGTCTTTGGTAGTGATTGTTATTCTCAGGAGTATGATGAAGAATGCATACATTGATTTTTGTTTACATCATCATTATTATCATCAGCGATAACCGCTATCTTTGGCATTTGGTAAGTAAAACACAAACTGGGCTGGCTCCAGCAGTGTAGAGCACTCTCATTACATCTGCCTGTGCAATACCATTTCCATTTGTTTGTAAACAGGGAGACGCTTGCTGACCCAGGTTATACAGATTTTGTCTTAAAGCCTTCTACCCAGTTCTACCCAACCCTAACACATGGACTATGCTAGACAGAGTTCACAAACTAACTATGGCCCGTTGAAGTACAAGGGACAGCAGTTTTTTCCTTTTTTTTGTTAAGCAAAATATCCTTTTAGTTTATTTACTCTGTAATTCTGTTACTAATTATATGTAATTGTTGAATTGATCATATTTTTAAGTGCAAAACATGAATTATGGCCATGTTTTATGTATTAAGTATGTGTTCTTTCATATTGCATGTCTGTCTAGGTTTTACCAAATATATAATCAAGCATAACTGTTTTTCTTTATGAGGAATTTGAATCACAGACACAAGCAGGTGTCCAGTTTAAGACAGAATGCTATTTTATAATTATTGGCAAAACTGAGTATAATTAGAAATCAGCATTTAGAGTTGGAAATATTTTATATCTTTTTTTTATATACACCCAGAGTCATTATGTTTGTGTACAGAGTCTTATTTTATTAGTATTTTATTATGAGTGCTATATGGCAGCCTGACAATAGCCCAACAGTGTTTCCAACTGGTTTTCCATCTTTACTTATTTTTTCAATATACTGAATGGACTTCAGTGTTTGTTCCACCTTCACCAGTCTAATGGAAGTCTTCGTCATTACTCTTACTCTGTTTTTATCTTTACCTACCTCACTCTATAATGTTCAACCTCTCACTCTGTGACTATATGCTACTGTCTCTCTAGTTTCTGACATTTTGCCTTAATTTCTGCTATTGATAGACATTGCAAATTTGATATTGGTTGAGGATGTGCAAAGCAAAAGGTGCGGATAAAATGAGAAAAGACAGCAAAAAGTGATGTAAACTACCTCTATGCCTGTATGATTGATGAACTGACATATTGTCCACAAAATGTCACAACTTGAAAGAATCTCGTCATTATAATGACCTGTAAAATGCAGTTAGTCACTTAGATAATTCATTCATAAACTTTGCAAGACCGATTAACCTTGATTTTCTCCCTTTTTAAGAAAGCATTTTATTTGAATTTAATTTTAATACCTTTTCAATGCCTCATTTAATTGAAAGTACAATAATGCAGCTTTTATGCAGTTCAACACCAAAAGCCATGTACCACGGTTGATTTATATATTCTGAGCCAAGCACAGGAAGGTCTAATTCAGCTGTGTTCCTTCCAATTCAATAAACATGTGCCAATAATACTGAGGGACTTTTATGCCAGATTCATAGTCCTTGTCCTGACTTCCCCTAAAAGGTGAAAGTATGACGGGGCAAATAAGGTTTGCAAATAGTTGTGAAGCCGCAATCATGAATGGCAGCCAGCAATCCATGCACTTTGGTCCAGATTGTCCATCTTGTATAATTGACTTACCCTCATGTATCTATCTAAATTGTAGATTATAGTGTTAACAATTAATGTGCAAAAGCACACCTGTTACCTTTTAAAAAAGTACAAAAATCAACTCTTCATCTCATATGTATGGGTCAGGCTCAAATCTTAATAAAATGTGTGGGAATTGAGTGAGAATAGCTTTTAAATTGTGATATTTCACAATTTCCTTATCAATCATAGTTTACAGGCCTTCTGTATGTCAGGATGAGAACTTATCAATAGCGCTCGATAAAACAAGTGAAATTGTGGCAAAAGTAACCTAAAGCGTGGATCAGTTGTGTTTACATGTTTACTTTCACCTAGTATGAACGCTGGTCAGAGGCGCCAACAGTTATAACAAAACAAAAAGGCCAAGCATGCCTTACGAATTTTCAAACAAATGATATGGACAGAAACGGGAGAACACGCAAAGTCCATGCAGATAGCCTGGGCAAAATTTAAACCCAGGACTACCGTGTGTGTGTTATTTCAGCCTGATATATCAGTGAAATTCCAGTGAACAGTCACAATTTTACAGTGTTAACAGTGTGAATGCCAACCCATGCTCTCATGTTTGTAGACCTAGGCCTGTGCAGATGCCTAATCGTTGCTCTCACCCTCAACACCTGTCCCACTATCGGAGGTCAGACTGTCCCCGGCCTTCGTTGTCGTGACATCTGGGGATGGGAAATGAGGATATAGTCATAGCAATGAATTGTTATTGTCATTGTGTGCGTGCCCTTGTACCAGCACTCTGAATGCACTAAAACGTGGGAGAAAAATAATCTTTCAGAGCTACTCCTGTTTACTGGCGGTTGGCAAACCATCTTATTGACACATTACTGCCACCTACTGGACTGGCTAATGGATCAGGAGTATGGCACACATAAAATCTCTACATTCTCTCAGATATGTCTGTTTTGTTCTGGAAATGTATGATATGTTGACACACAGTGCACCGATCCGATCTCCTCTCCCCCGCACGTGCATTGCACTTGTGTTTAATTGCCGTCAAAAAATTACCGGGTACAGGTGACGTCACTTTCGGAAACACGTCAGCTCCATGTGTTCGAATTCATTCTATTGTTGCGTTCGTTGCTCATTGGTCGTTAATTGGCAGAGGACGCAGCTGGAATCTATAAAGTATCTGGAATTTACGGTGGATTCCGTGAACTCACAGATGGATTCAGGGATGCAGCAGTTCTCATCTGTCCGCAGTCGGATTGTTTGTAGGTAAGCGACAAGTGGTTGTAATAAAACAGACTTAATCACAAATCAGACGCAGTTTGAAAAAGACAGGTTTTCCCTCTCTGACCTCGTGCGACGTTGACGTCCACACCAAAAAAAGGAAATTTCAGTCACATCAAATTTATACATGCACATTTTAACATTTAAGAACCTATACATTTAAAGAATGTTAATAACGCTGAATTACACGACATGGACGTCTTTTGTATCTCGTTTAAATGAAGCCTTTGGCTTTCCTTTAATTAACTTGGTTTTTACTAGGAAACATTGCGGTTTTCATTCATTTAAACTCCGAGGTCACCAACAATGGGTCCATCTTCATAGAGTTCTAAATTACAGTGAGAGGCCCTCAGTAACCATTATTAGGAGGGATGAATTCAGGTGAACAATGACTTAGGGTATTACAAAGTCTTACCCAACACACTTAGATTCTAAAACTTTAGAAATCAGAAATGATCATGTGGGGTTTTTTAAAATGTTTTTATTGAAGTCTTTTCTGTGCTGTAGTGCATTATCAATAGCTCACGGGAGCAAAACGGCAATTAAATTCATCCAAAGGCCTCCGATAACCCTAAAATATTTTCTTTTAAGTGTGCAGTTACCAGTTGATTTACAAAGGTTTGAAAGGTTTAAGTTCCTCTTGCCACACTTGGATTCTCTAATATTTCAGTTAGTCATATTGTTTTTATCTTTTAATATTAAAGTCCTTTTTTTCTCTTTCTTGCAGACATTTCATAAGCGGATCTTGCAGATTTGGTACAAGGTGTCGTTTTCTGCATGAAAGGCCAGATGGACAATCAGCCCAAATATGTAGGTACTTCCAGAAACGTGAATGCTGGTACGGTGATCACTGCAGGTAAAGTTCATCTTATTTTTATGATGGTTCAGTTATATCATCAAGAGTGATTTGCTGGCACCCCCCACATATTCTCTAATGTTCTTGAATGTTTGCTCAGGTATCTCCACATCCCTCTGCCTGACACTGATGCAGCTGTTGAAGGTAGACGGGCTTCAGTGCCCAATGTCTCCTCCTCCTCCTCCTCCCCCCATCTCGGCCACACACTGCCTGACCGCAGAGGGTCTGAGCCCGCTATCCTGCAGGCTGGCCAGGAACGCATTAGATCGGAGTCGGTGTTGATTCACCCTTTGAACACTGGTAAATGAGTTGGTAATTAATTCCACTTTAAGGCAAATGGCTTGGATTATTTCAAGGGTTTTGAATTTATTTAATGGGCCCTTGCACATTTGTATCCCATTAATAATTGACTATACCTCATAGAAAAGACAAAAAAAAATTCTAGAGAAGTTATATCCCCTTTAAGCCATATTTTTAATTTCCCCTCATTCTATTTATTCTAGATATGTTCAGTATTAGAAACAATTTACCCAAAATGCATCCTAATACATTTGTTGTCTTGCTCTAACTTGCTTGTAAGTTTGAATAATTCACTAGATTTTAAAATATTACTTCAGAAAGGTGGAAACGCTTGTGGTTACCTTAGTTTAAGAGGTTAATGACTCAAACCTGCAGCACAATGCAGGGAGCCTGACAGCAGATATTTCAGAGGAAGGAACACGGGGAATGGAGGCTTCTTTTTATCAGCAGCAACTTCAGCAGTAACTTTCCTTAGTGTTTGTCCTTACTTTGTGTTTTGTCTCAGTAGATGTTTCTTGTGAATCAGCCAACAGTTCAGAGAATTCTCAAGCACGTGTATTTATTGGAGTGAGTCAGCAGGTATGTATAAGATTTTTGCCACTGAATGATGAATTTGATGCCACTGAATGATGAATGAATTTAAATGTCATTGCTGTATGCTAGAAAGGTGATTGAAGAGTTTTTAATTTGGCCATTTGAACAGAACAATATGTTCCTGTTCACCATTCAATGAAATTAATTAAAAATTAATTGTACTTTTTCAATCAGGATAAGTGTGACAATGTACACAGAAATTTCTCAAAGTAACTGCTACACGTCAATCCATATAACACTGAATATCTTCCAGTATTTCATCATTAACAAAACAATCATTGTCCTAAACAATTTCACACCAATCCATGCATGTTGGTCTATTTCTTCAGCTATGAATTCAAAACCCATATATTTCTGATACATTTCCTCTTAAGTTTGGATTAAATTGAGCCGTCTCCCTAAATGCTAATTAGGTGTTTGACTTTGCTGTCTTTGTCTGTCCACTGGCTGTTGGCTTCAGTTTTTTATGATGATATGATAGGGATCTACATACTGAGCTGCATACTGAATGGTGAATGGACTGCATTTCTAAAGTGCTTTTATCCAAAGCACTTTACAATGTTTGCCTCACATTCACCCACTCACACACCAACAACAATTAGATATGGGTCACATTCATCCTGTAGTGAGAACCTAGTTTTGGTCACTGGAAAGTAGGTTTAAGTATTTTAATTTTAATAAATTAAATCTTTAAATTCAGTACCATGTCCATCTGTCCTCAGACTTCCCCAGGAGAGCCGCATGCTGGTGCTGCTGCAGCCTCTACTAGACAGGAGAACGTGGATGCAACACAGGCCTTCCTCCAGAGCAAAGATGTTACCTGCGGCATCTGCATGGACAAAGTTTACGAAAAGGCAGATCCAGCCGAGCAGGTCTTTGGCATCTTGCCAAACTGCACACATGCCTTCTGCTTAAAATGCATTATTACCTGGAGGAAAACAAAAGATTTTCAGCCTGATGTGATAAAGTGGGTTTCATCAATATTATAACTGTTGTGTCAAATGCTTCATGGTTAAATGCCGTTAAAATGGTCGTTGTCAAATGTTTATTCCCCAGGAGTTGCCCACAGTGCCGAATGAAGTCTCCTTTTTATGTTGCTCACAAATATTGGGTGGAAGGTGAAGCGAAGGAAAATTTAATTGCGGCCTTCAAAGAGAAATGCAGGTACGTCTGAGATCAGTCTACAAAGTGGATGTATTGAAACTAACGCTTAAAAACATCCAAGAACAGACTAGATGGATACATAGATGCTTTATTAATCCTGAAGGAAATTCCAGTCATCCAGTAGCTAACATGGTAAGAAAAACAACAATATGATACAAAAACTAAACATCTCACTGTCCACAATGTATAAAGTAGATAGGGGTATGGAGATGTACAGAAAGTGTCAAAATGTCAGTATCATATTGAGAAGCAGAGACTGCGGGTGGTATGGATTTGGATGGGGACAAGAGTGGAATTGTCAGCAGAATGATGAATACTGATGGTACACAAAAATAATATAATATACTGTATTTTAATATATAATGATAATGACACTATAATAATGACTAGCAGTACTGTTGAAGTTTATTGCTATCATACTGGACTCACCAGTGATGCTGTGAAAAAGCAGTTTATTGTACTGACCATCAGATTAAGCTTTTTTTTTTCATTCTAGTAAAAGAAGATGTGGTTACTTTATGAGACACAGATGCTGTCCCTTCAAATCAGAGTGTCTTTACCGGCATGATAAAGATCATCGCTCATCGTTTGTGGTAAATTCACTTTATGTGATGTTTCTTTATCAACATTCTCACTGCCCGTGTATGAATGTGGACATAACATGACATTTGCTTACTCAGTATCACACAGACGAAGAAGACGACACTGTGGGCATAGAGCTGTTTAACTTGTTAATGGCTATAGCCCTCCTCACTGATCATGACGACTTCGATGATGATGATGACGACGATGATGACTTCCCTTTTCACTTAACCAATTGTGATTTCTGACCCTGATTTCTGTTTTTTGGTTGTTTTTTTTGTCAGTGCCCAAAACCATTGAACCAGGGCCTTGATCATAATTGGTCTCTGAAAACGCATGGTTATGTGCTACCCTAGTTGGATCAGTCATGAAACATCTTTTGAGCAGTAAAGACTTAATTTGGGTATTTCAGCTTCATGCTTTAGGGGGGTTTAAGTGCATTAGGTAACTTCAATTTGACTGTCGATCATACAGTTGGAGGTGAACTAAACAATTTGCTGGCTGAGTAGCTACATGCACTTGGCCCTCCATAACTCATGAATGAACAACTATATGTGGAAAGTATCTCATTTCTACCTGAATGTATGGCCCTAAACTTGGACAGGGTGTTGCCCTCATTTTTCCATAGTGGTTCAAGCATTTTGCACATTGATAGTTACTTGTTAGCTTTTCATCTGTTGGATTTAATGTGTTTTCACTCAAGTGATTTGCACAATTTGATATTTTAAAAGTGTTGTGTAGATGAATTTTAATTGTCTAAAAAAATGTATGGTGCCTTCATTACTCTTACAGAGTATGCTTACCCAAATTAGTCAACATTTTGTTAATTCTGGCAGAACATGAGATTTTGGCTTTTAATATTTTAAACATGTTGTATGCAACACAGAATAAACAGTTTCACGTTTTGTCTCACTGAAGCGTTGTCTCGCTGTTTTGTACTCTACTCGTGAGTAGATCCACCGTTGTAGATGAGGTTGTCACAGTCTAATGCAGACTGTCAGCAGGGTATATGAGGTGGGATTTTGTGCCACCTCTCACCCAACACCATGTCTTTAAAGCTAAATAGTGGCTATATCTTCCATTAGGAAAAGCGGTTACTAATCTGTTCAAGGAAGCCTTTCAAATGAGTTGGAACTTTGCAGATCATATTAAATGAGACTGTCAAGACTGCTATGTAGGGTTCTTTTGGAACTCCACATGCAATTTAGAGTCAACCTCTGCATAAAGAACTCATTAATTAAAACCGACAAAGTAGTAAATACAGATTTTCCTTAACACATGTCGTTAAGTAAAAGTAATAGAACAAAATAAGGCAGAAAATTTAATGTACACCACTACAGTAAATAATCTCCTAAAATAAGTATTGTAGTATTTTCACTTCGTTTCTTTACACCCCACTAAAAAACAAAGTTCTACAAAATGTACAAATTCAGTGTATCAGATGCTTACCACTAGGTGTCGCGCGAAGCACGAGATGAGACAGTTTTCCACTCACGACGAAGAAGAGTGTCAACAAAAATGGCGGTCGAAGCACTGAATTCCTACACAGGTATGAGTCGTCTAGACGGCCGGTGGAAGCTCCTTGTTCGGTCACTGCTGTCAGGAAGCTCCGGAGCCCGCAAGGCGCTGACTGTTTTCCGCCGGCAGCAGCGGGCAAACCCTGACATCTCGCTGCGGGACTTCATTCAAGCCCTGTGCCGAGAGGAAGCAACCCACACACGGACTGAAAAGCAGATCCTGGTCCTGTAAGCGACATCCAGGCTGCACCTGAAATTTCACCTTAAAACAGAATCTCGAAGCAATTCAAAAGATGCTAAAATTTGTGTCAATTACTTGTTAAATGTTGTACTCGACAAAACGTCACTCTTCCATCTTTGAAATTTTAATTGATATGTTTAGTCATAAGTGAGAAAGATGCTAAATACAGTGTATAAGGGTGCTTTCTGGGGAAAAGTATAAAATGGAACCCAACACATATAGATTAAAGATATAGGTTAAATAAAAAATGCCACAACTTTAAGTATGGATTGTTGTAATAGGTTTGATAATTTACTACAGAAACTGAAATGATAAGGGTGGGTTACTAATGTGACGAGGGCAATTAAATGTATCCAGAGTCCCTTAAATAACACTGAATCGTTTGCCTTAAAAAGTTAGCCAAATTACCAATTAATTTACCAGTGTTTAAGGGCTTTGTTGATCAATCTATATTCATGAATCGATAACGCCCATGTCTCTTACTGATGGATCATTTCATTCAGTAAAATGTAAGGGGAGCACAATAAAGAGGGCAGGTATGGTGTTGGCGGTAAGGTGGGGCTGAGGATGGAGGTGGTTCCTGTGTTTCATGTGTTGTGACTCAGCCACAGGAAACAAAATTTCTCATGTAAGAAAAAAATTTGCTTTGCCAAACAATGTACGACCCAGCTTTGGGTGGGGTCAGGGACTTTTGTCGTCATAATGTGGACCTGTAAAGCCCTTTTACACGTGTAATATTAAACTAAACAAATAAACTTGATTCGACTTGACTACCTTTGGTTTAGTTTAGTTTAAGTCTTTGTATTTAAAGTTTGAGAGTGATTTATAGGTACTCGGCCTTTCTTGGTGTTATTTGCATTACTGATCATGCATTTAACTACAAGCCCTTAACCCACTTGTCACTATTAATGCTATTTTAACTCTTTTGTTCCTGTGTCTTAAACCCTTTTGGCCCTTCTATTTAGTAAACCATTGGTGTGCCTGTTTCCAGCATCGTTTCAACAAAACCTGCTGTCCTTCATCCATCTGGTCCGCTCAGCTCTTTCTCAGAGGACTGTGCTCCACCTGCTTGACTGCTTAAGGCAGGAGCCTCATCCGAGCCCCTGGGTCACTGCTCTGGTTAGACAGCTAGGGAGAGACATGGGGGCCCAGAGTGAGGAGCCTCTGTACACTGGACAGTGCAGCCAGAGACTAAAGGAGCTGTCACAGCGTTTGGTTAGACAGACAGGTGGGTGGGCTAACTTCCACAGTGGCCCAAAACCGCCACCTGCATCTCAGGGTGGGTTAGGATCGTCAGACCTGGGAATGCAGAGGAAAAGGAAAAGCAGCTTAGTGTCTCCGGATTCAGAGAGTGAGAACACAGAACAGCAGAATAAAAGGATGAAGTGGGATTTTGGAGTTGGTGAAGATGCACTCTGTGAGAAAAGGACTATAGACAAAACATCAGGAGAGTTAGAAGATCAAGCTGAAGAACTGCAGCCAGCACTGGACATTCCACCCACTGTCCTGTCTGAACATGTAAAGGTAAAGAGGTCCATTGTTAATGGGACATCCCAAAATTGACCACTTCTCAACCTGATTTTCTTTCTTTTCTCTTTAAGAAATATTATTTTAATAAATGGTTTACTGTGTTCCAATATGGCTCAAAAATTGTCCATATTTACCTCAGTGGACAAATCAAGTGATGCAACTTCACCTGATGGTATATTGATTTTTTTTTTTAGATTATTTTTATTTTATTTTTTTCAGGCTTCTATTTCTCAAATTAAAGAACTACTTGAAAGCCAAACAGAGGTAAAAGAAATTTGTAGTTTTCTTCATTCAAACACAGCTGTTAATCACTTTAGATTTGCTTACTTTGACTATAATCATGTCTTATCTATTTTCAGTGGGACAAGAACTCCAGTGATGTATTCAAAGTGCTGAATGAGTGTGACCCCTCCCAAGTAAGTCATTGTATGATATTCGTTTTTTTTAGATATTTTTTGGCATTTACACATTATGATGGGTACAGTAGAGAGCATGTGGCATGCGCTCTGTCAGGTGAGCCACCAGGGGCGCACATATCACTTGTTTTTTAACTACATCTCCCAACAGTATAATCATCTTTGTAGACATTGTAGACACTAATAAAAAATATAAATGTTTTAAAAAAGTAACATCTCACCTGGATTATTTTCATCCTCAGTATAGTATCCATGACCATTCAATACTAGGGTAGAATTTCAGTAACTTGGCTTAGTAGTGGGTCTTCTGGTGGTGTCTTTTCTGTATTTTCTTTGTACATGACAATAAAACCCATAGTGACACAACCAGTCCAGTAACTTATCTGCAAAATATACCATAAATTCTGATCATGGGACTTATCCCGATCTCTGCTTCTTACGCTTAGATGGAGGTGTTATGTAGTATGCTGAATTTGCCAGAGGTACCGGAGCAGACTTTGCCTAAGCTGTGCAGCAGTGTTTTAGCTCTCTCACCTGACCTCAGCTACAGCACAGCATCGACACTCGTCAAGAGCCTCCTGCTGGGAAAGGTGCCTCACTGCATATGTAAATGATTCCAAATGTGTCTTAGTGTTTGGTAATGACATAATCTCACCCTGACCTACCTGCAGGTCCTGACCCTGTCTGAACCAGCCTCTCGGTGCCTTGTCACAGCAGTGACTTCGCTTTGTAGCCACTATCCCAGACCGGTTTGCCACGCTCTAATCCAACCTCTTCTAGAGGAAAAGAACATAGGTGAGGCAGTCTGAACTATGACTGAACTGAAGGATATAATACAAATACAAATAAAACAAAACATAGAATGATATAGGTTTGCTATTCATATGCCATTCCTGCATGCAGACAACTGGCATTCTGTATCTTTTCATACTTTCATGCGTACCCCTGAAATTTTTTAATCAATTCTAGTTCAAACGTAAACTTTCCAAAGACATCAAATGTATTTTATATATATATATATTTTGGAAAGCAATGTAAAATAATACCCAGTACATCTAGAAGAAAGAGACATTTAAGTTATTTTTTTTATTTCATTTTTTCTAATAATTTTTCAATTAATTGTTTGCCTTACAGTGGATTCAATTACCAAGTCATTCATTCTACAATGTTACACTTTAAATACTACTAAGTCTTTTTTACAGTTGTATAGTTTGTACAGTTGTTTTAAGTAGTGAAGCGTCGTATCCATAGTTTGACCAGATATACTTAATTTTTGTGTAAATATCACAGACGGGAACCTCAGTTATCCCAGTGCCGTTATACAAGACTAAATGAGTGAGAAACATTGCAAAGTGTTGGGCATCAACAGAAAGTTCTATAATTATTTGTTTAAATTACAAATGCGATAATAATAATAATAATAATATTGATGTTGACAATTCTTTTTACGAGATTCCCCTTTCTGACAGGACAGATACTTGGCATTCTGCAGATCTAACCTAGTGTCTCATAAATCACCTGTTTACCCTGATATGTGTCTGTTTCATCCTCAGTTAATCCACAATCTGAGCTGTTGAACAGGCTGATAGAAAGCTGCCTGGATCATCACTACAGACTGCTGGTGCTTCAGTGAGCAAAAGGCTTTAAATTCTTTTGATACAGGCCTAAGGAGCACATATAAGGAGTTCATGTAAACATTTTTGTGTTTTTCTAACAGAATGACCTTTAACAAAGCATGGAATGAGGCTATGCTCTCCGTTATTCACAGCCTCCTAGACTCCAAGGTAAGACTTACTGTATGTGTAATGCAAAAAACAATGCTGAAAAACTAACAGTTGTAAAATGAATCCTGGTTGGTGTTACCTATCCCAAGTCTTTCTAAAATTATTCCTCTGTTTCAGCCTGAGGTGAATGAAGAACTTTTCTCACAGTTCACCGATCAGCTCGTCAGTCAGGCTCCTCAGTTCACAAAATCTGTGAAGTTTGCAAAAATTATGTTAACAGTCCTTACCAAATTCAGCTCTCATGTAAGTTTGAATCAATGTCAGACATCATTGTTGAACACTGGAAAAAATGTGTTTTAAAGCTTTCTTCTCTTATGCCTAACTGTTTTCCAGGTGACTGATACCAACAAACACTCCCTGTCCGAATGCCTGATGTTAAACGAGACCTTTCTGAAAAAATCTCTCCAAGCTGCTTTAAAAAGAATCTGACACACATGACCCGATCATGTCAATAAACTACTTTCATATTTAATATTTGTAGCTCCTTTTTTTAGTTTGCTAGACTTCAGTTCAGAGGGAAACAAGATCTTTGAATGATGTTTGGTATTGAACACTCGCTTTCCTCGCTGTGGTGAATGATTAACCTTATTTTACAGTTTGATTTAACATGTGTTACTATAGATTTTTGTCGGTAAAATGACTGAAATCTTCAGAATAATTACAGTTTTGTTGATTTATCTTAGGCTCTTATTCCCTTGCAGTGTATATTTCTAGTGAGTAAATTGCTGTAAATACCACCGGGGTATTAACATTTTATTTCTGATGTGTTGTACATGGATATATATGTGACCTGTTTGAGATATCTTCTTTCTAAATGAATCTCTGGAGCTTGCCAAGCTGTGGTTACTTCACGTCTGTACCAGCATTCACATACAAAAAACAAGGTACCGTTTGGTCATCTGTCACGGTCAAACAATGTGTGCTCTATCTCACTGAACATGCTCCGTTTCTCTGCGGAATTCCTTTTTTGATAATGTATTCTTTAATACATCTGTAAATCTGCAAATGATTATATAGTTGATTTTAAATTAGTATAAATATAAATTAAATTAAAAACCAAAATTGTCCCCCAAAATCGCAGAGGAGAAATTAAATATAAACAAAAAATAAATAGATTTTTCACACTGGACTGTTTTTTCAATTTATTTATTCATGTGCAAAATAATACTAAAAAGATCATTTTGGCACTGGGATATGGGGCATTTTTAATGATTTTTTTTTCTGATGAATGATGCTGATACAACGAATTTATCATGATGCATTCTGGATAAATATGTATAAAATTCCAAATACATTCAGAATAAAAAGTTTTACGTGAAATTTAAAAGGAAAGACCTACTGCAGTGGATTTTTTTAATTTTTAATATTTTTTTTTTGTTCTTTTAATACATCGCATACTGAAACTAATATGTTCCACGTGTCTGCATGACTGTTTCTGTAAAATGTACTCCATCAGAAACTAATTCACCGATTCATAAGGAGTAATTAAAACATAATATAAATCTTCCGTTATGATGGCTAATTTTTAACTATTATCACTACATAGATTCTATTGATCACACGACAAAACGTGAATTGCAAGGGTTGAAATAAATGAAACATTCGTTTTCTTGTTATATATAACTTTTTTCGAATTGCATTTAGACCAACGTATCCCGCGCACTTTGATGACGTTACATTCAGGGTATAATTGGCGTCAC
The DNA here is from genome assembly GCA_900303265.1 of Brotula barbata. Taxonomy (NCBI): domain Eukaryota; kingdom Metazoa; phylum Chordata; class Actinopteri; order Ophidiiformes; family Ophidiidae; genus Brotula; species Brotula barbata. Next base: position 142,449 of record OMNV01009087.1, on the reverse strand, counting down.
TTCCTTCTTGTCGGCCTTTTCAGCGTAGCTTGTCGAGACGGACGGGAGGCCAAAATGAGGTCTAGCTTCATTTAATCAATAATTCTCTTTAAATATGCCGTTTACTACATTTTAACCGCTCGTTATATTTACTAGAAGGTTACTACTTCCCTAAGATGAGTGCAAATCTGGTTTAGTACAATTTGTTTGAATTTGGTGCAAGTTTACACGAGTCCGCTGGAGAAAGTCACGCTAGATTTCTAAGAACTAATCCACCATCATCGATGGATTTAACCACATCTTACTACACAATACGACATAAGACGTGTTGACGAACTCGTGTAGTTTATTTTAGGATGCATTTTGATGTGCTGTTTACAAAATATCGCCTAAATTTTGTACTTCGTACAAACACATCTGATTACTGCGTTATCGTTACGGCGTTTCACGTTTCTCTAAATGTTATGTATATTCTCTTATATATTTCAGCAAGGTCTCCAGGGATACATTATACGAAGCGGTGAAGGAGGTCCTCCAGGGCTCTCTGGCCAAGCCGAGGAAGTAAGAGCCTATCAGAAAATCTATTGATGGATTTCACATTTTTTACTTAATTTCATTATAGAATACAAACATGGTGTACATATGCCTAATTGTAGATGATCTGTGCAGGTTTGTGGAGACAGTGGAGCTGCAGATCAGCTTGAAGAACTATGATCCTCAGAAGGACAAGCGTTTCTCCGGCACTGTCAGGTTTGGCCTTTTACTGTCTCACCCAACCTTTTCCCTGTCTGCCTCCAGCCTTGTCTAAGTTTGAAAATTGGGTTTCTTAAATCAAAAGTTCCAAAAATTAGTAAGTACTCCAGACAGGCCAGTAGACATGGAGAAGTACTCTGGGTAGTCTGACTGAGCCCACCCAGCCTCGGTTGGGGAAGGCGATGCAGACGGACCCCTACCCTGGGTCTTAAAATATGAGGGAAGGCTTATGGTGGCTGAGCTGTTAAGTTCATGTCCCCGGGCCGACCAAATGTTCGTTTAATTACCGATGAAGTCAGCTGGATGCCAGCCATGCTTTTGGTGTGGGTAAGGATGTTTTTCTTCTACAATAAAGTAGGTGCTGGAATGTTCAGGGCAGGTCATCTGCTCATTTAAGGACCATAACCTCTCAAACTCAACATTGAACACCTGATTTCAGTAATAAGTCTGTATGAAGTAATGCTAAGCACATCCAGAATTAAAGACAAATGAAAATCCCACAAAATATAAGGGTTACTACAATTTTTTCAATATTGTTGAAATTTTCCCTTTTTTATGCCTTGTGATGATGGGCTATAAATGTGAAAAATAAGCCCATGAAATGTATCCAAAGTCCTCCAAATAACCTTAATCTGGATTTCAATGACCAGTTTAACACATTCTGCGCGTTATAGTTTAACTTATGACCTCTGACAACGATCTATTTTTTTGATTATTAAATCGAGAATTAACTCAAATTTAGGTCAGAAAAAGATGCCCAGGTCAACAGATTAGATGATGCTTTGGTGATGCATCTCACATTTTTGCTTAAGTCTGGAATTCTTTGGTTCTTTACAGGCTGAAGACTCTGCCAAGGCCCAAGTTCTCTGTGTGCGTGTTGGGAGACCAGCAGCACTGTGATGAGGCCAAAGTTGCTGAACTGCCACATATGGACATTGAGGCTCTCAAAAAGCTCAACAAGAACAAGAAGCTGGTCAAGAAACTTGGTATGATGTGGATCTTGACACAGATTCCTCAGTCATAATTGAAGCAAGAAGTGTTGTTTACAGGTGTTTGAACTTGCTGTTCCTTGCTCTATAGCCAAGAAGTACGATGCTTTCCTGGCCTCCGAGTCTCTGATTAAGCAGATCCCTCGTATCCTGGGCCCTGGGCTCAACAAGGCTGGCAAGTTCCCCTCCCTGCTCACTCACAACGAGAACCTAATGACCAAGGTGGATGAGGTCAAGTCCACCATCAAATTCCAGATGAAGAAGGTATGCTTGGCCATATTAAAATAAACTACTAGCTTGGTTTTAATAAATCTGCTGTGCACTTAGTCCTGCTGAAGAGGTTTGACTAGGCTGAAACTTGATGTTTGTGTTTTAGGTGCTCTGTTTGGCTGTAGCTGTTGGACACGTGAAGATGACAGAGGATGAGTTGGTCTACAACATTCACCTGGCTGTGAACTTCCTTGTGTCTCTGCTGAAGAAGAACTGGCAGAATGTGCGTGCTCTGTACGTCAAGAGCACCATGGGAAAACCACAGCGCCTCTACTAAATGACATCTTTTCTATTAATAAAATCTGTGGAGATTCTCCAGTAATGCCTGTTTGTCCTGTTTGTTTAAATGTGCAGTTGAATACCCTGATTCTATTTTTGCAGCTAAATTTAAAGCTTTCCATAGTGGGACATGTGACTCCTTATTCTTTGTTTGGACTTTGATGACCTAAGCAAATGTGCAGCAAAAATCTATATCCTGAAATTAGGTGTGTTTTACTGAAAATGGTAAATTATGAGAAATATTAGATTATTTGATTGGCCAAATTTAACTCATCAAAAGTCATGACTAAAATTGAAACTTGAAATCAAATGGCACCTCTTACTGTTCCTAAACAATCATGGCATTTTAAGATATTTATATTCTCGGTCAGTTTATGCTGATTTGATGCTTCTTGATTTGTTTGAAATCATTGCACATGAGGCTTTTTAGTATTTAAAGTTGACTGATTCCAGCACTTCTGACGATGAATCTGTTGTTACTTGGTTGCACTGGCGGCGGTGTGGCATACGTGGTAAGGGGTCGCCTAGTGATAGAAGGGTTGCCAGTCCCATCCCCTGACCGTTCATGTCTAAGGTGCCTGAGCAAGACCCTAACCCCGAATTGCTCCTGACAAGCAAGTGGGCCTTGCATGGACATTGGACATGACATTGGATGTTGATGGATGAATGTGAGGCAAACATTGTACAGGGCTTTGGATGAACGCGCTATAGAAATGCAGTTCATTTACCATTTAATGTGTAATCCTGGAATTCAAATGTTGACCTATGGCTTCCACAAACCTTGACATAAAGCCTAATACAAACCATAAGTGGTTATAGCCGAAAGACTACACCATTAAACCAAAATATTTTCAATTTGCAACTAAACCTAAACTTGCTTTTTGGCAGTGTGGTAACAAATCTCAGAAATTTACAGATATGTCAGATGTTGAAATATATTTGTTTTATGATAATAGACAATAGTATATGTATCATAGCTGAGTGCTTTGGTAGGGAACTCAGTCTGAGACCCTTCAGCTACCTTGTACACTAAACGAAGCCCTGTTTCTCCCCTCACTTTAAGGCACAAAAGTACAAAAGAGTTTGGGACCTTGTTAATGATTACTTAAGATTAAAACACTTAAAATCTGAACAGTAATGTTGTGGGCCGTAGTTACCCATGAGCCGCATGGCTGTCGTTTTCGCTTTGACTGTGGATCTCTTAATAGGATTATCTATTCTCAGCCCAGGAGAAAGGCAGAGAGAGGGAAAGGACCACAGACAAACAGGAACTCATGAAAATGTGTTCTACGTTTAACATTATACAGTAAATTGTAGAAAAGATTTTATCTGAGTGAAACTTTGGGATTGTTGTGGGACAGACACCAGTGATGAGCGATGAGGTAAGTTAGACTTTCCTCAACGGAATCTATGTAATACTACTGGGAAACACTGTGTTGTGATTCTGTCACTTAATTTTAACCTTTCTTCAGCCTGATGCAGCGATACAGAGTCAGTACACAATGGCAGAAAGTGAAGACAGTGAAGAAGGTACAGATATTGGACTTATTTGTCTAAAAATAATCTCCATCCATATGATATCGGATGGATCTAAACTTAAATTGGATCTATTGAAAATGAAACTGTCACTAACTAAACTTAAATGTTCAACTGGGTATAAATGATGTTAAATTGGATCAAGTGAATCTAAATATAAATAAAGTTAAATTGGATGCTGCGTTTGTAACAGAATCCTGTCAAGAGGAGCCACCCCTCAGATCTTGGAACGATCTTTCCATTGTCGAGCGTGTCGGACTTGACAGGTGATGGAGTGCAACATTTCCTTGTCCTTCGGCCTGTCATATTCTATTTTGTTATTTGTTTTGATCTTCTCCTTTTATTCTGACAGTTTGGAGATGTCAGAGAAAGATTTGGAGGTAAACCTGCCCACTTTTCAATGCAGAGGTCATAGTGCTGTTTCTTTCTTGATTCATCTATTGTATTAGGTATGAGTGTTTGTCCTTTGTCCCTCTTAGACTGCCTTCTCTCAGATCGCTATGGCCTTCCGCTGTGATCAGTACACACTGAAACAGAGGCTCCAGGCGGAGGAGCACGCCCGAAACCTGGCTGAGGAGAACATCCAGCTCGAGCTCAGCAGAGGGAGGGAGACATTGGAGGTATGCTGACCTAAGAAAAAGAGCTAAAAAATGAAAACCCCAGCAGCAGGGACTCCACATGTTTGTGTCTTTTGTTCCTAGACACTGAAGGCTCTCTGCCTGGACAGTAAACGCAGTAAGATGCTGCAGAGGCTGGAGCTGTCCCTGGATATCCTCGGTGGGACTGTAGACCGAATCTCAAACACCGCTGAGGTGCTTGGAGCCGTGCACCAGGTCCACAAGACCTTTTTTTCTTTTCCTTTTTCCATCTAGTAATGTTGTCTTTCTATCTAGTAACTGGAAAATGCTTTGTAAGTTAAAAACCACCAAACAAACAAACAAAACAAAATGTTGATGTAAAAGCCTACACTTTACAGGGTGTTCTTCCTGAATACAAGCTAAACATCCAAGGTGACCACTGGCAAATACATACAAACCATGGAATCCTTAAATATCTGGTAACAACCTGGCGACCCAAAAATGTGGATTGTTGTGATCACTTGTCTCTGGATTGCTGGTTGGCAGCAACCATACATCAGGTGATGTCTCACCTGCTTAGTAATGATCTCGCACTGTGTGTGTGTGTTTGTGATAGGAGGCTCGTGTGAGTCGAGCTGTAGCACTCATGGTGGCTCATGTGGAGAAAGTGAAGAGACGACATGACAAGAACGTGGCAAAGCTGGAGGAGGCCATGAAGCAGATGCAGCGGCAGAACTCTTGCAGAAACCTCATGGCACCCAGAGCCTCATCAGGTTTTTGTCATATATGGAGTGTGTCTTATGGTTTTTTATTGTCCTGGTATTCATCTGGCTCACCACTTTGTTTCTCATTATAGATCCTGAGGAAATAAAAAGCAAAAAGAAAAACTCTCAGCAGGTATGTAGGTCCAGCTCTATGGGTGTTGCACCACCTAGTCATTGTGCAATCGACTTCTCAATCGTTTGTTTTTCATATCTTTTCATTATCAGAGCAGCAGCGGTCGTCGTAGGATTAGTGTCTCGGTCATTTCTAACCAAACGCAGGTAAGGGCGTTTTTTACCTTCACCAAGGAGGTTACATTATACATTATATATATATATATATATATATTATTTTTTATCTTATTGGTTTGTTGTTCTCAATTCAATATATTTAGTGAGAACATTTAATTACTTGGTGACACCATAGGTTTGAATACTAACAGGTGTCACCCTTTTTGTTCCCGCAGGAGAAGATAAAGCGAGATCTGAGAGGACATGGCAGCAGTTCCAACAAGAAGGTACTACCTGCCTCCCAGTCACAAACTCTGAGCTCAGACCCCAGCTTCACAAGCACAACTAAGGATGACAGGTGATCCAGAGAAAAGTTACGCCTTCATATTGGCCAAACGATTATGTGTTCAATCAACATGTGGAACTTCAGTATATCTTTTTATCTATTTTTTCAGGCCACACATTCACCTTGATGCAGCCACGACAGTAGCATCAGGTGCTCGATCTCCAGCAGTACCTTCTCTGTCCGTGAACCCGGAAAGCCCTGCCTCAACGCATGAGACCAACAACAAGATACAAAACAAAAAGTAAAAAAAATAGAAATTGAAAAATAAAGAAAAGTCTGAATTCCGACATTGTTGTCAGAATTATGAGGGGAAAAAATCAGACCAAAAATTTTTTTTATCAGAAATCAGAATTTTCAAAAACATCAGGACCATTTTTTTCTCTAGGCTTTAAACCTCTTCTGACTTACTGGAATACTGAGTTTTCATGAAGTGTGTTATAAATGTCTCTCTATTCCAGTTTGACTCAGCAACAGAGACACAGGGGGAGAGCGGCACTGTCAAAGAGAAAGGCAGACAAGAATAAAAAAGGGACAAATCCTCATCACAGGATTTTGTCAGGAATGTAAGTAACTGTATTTGTTTTAAAATGATGAATGATAACATGATCCTGTCAGTATATAAGCGTTTGACTTGTCTCCTCAGGTATGGATCGTGGTGGAGCCGCCCGCTGGCACAGCTGCTTCAGCGCTGTCACTGGTCACTTCTCTCTGCTTACTTCTTTGTGTTTCTGAGTGTCATAACATTGACTTACTTCTTATTGAGTGTTTCGTGATGCAGTCTAAAGGTCATCTTGTGCTCCCTCTGTCATACATTAATGTTAATCAGTTAAAAATGTCAATACTGTACTATACGTTGAGAGTTGAGCTTTGTTAATAACAATGCCATAAACGTAAATTTGAGTCATAGTTTTTTTTATTATAAATATAACAAAATATCAAAACTTACTTGGTTAGTAACATCACACCTAAAGCAGTGAAAACATTCAACAACCCATTGTAGAAGGCATCAGGAGTTGGTTTATTAATTAAGGCGAGATGAAGGGTTCAAATTAAGCTTACTTAACTGGGTCACATTTAGAGTCTTACTTTACAACTATTCTTTATGTGTAAAGCAACTTTCAGAGAACACATAATACAAATTTTAGTACTATCCCTGCCACAAGGATGCAACTTTAAATAATAGATAAATATAACAAAGAATTATAATACGAATGGGAAACTACTGTAGGTGAATTTTAATGTGCAAAATGTGTGCCAGCCACAGAGTGATTCTTGAAACTACAGCAAGTTGTTTTATCTTTATGAAAGCATGATTTTCACCTCAGGAACCTTAGAAAAAATCTACTGAGAAAACAATTTATAATAAATTAAACTGGCATATCACTTAACATAAAGTCTTAAATTAAAGAAAGTGAGAGATGTGCTCATCACGGTATCAACAGGTCCACATTTTCTGCATCATGTTAATGAGAGTGTCACGCCTGTTTGGACATACCATCTCATAGAGAGTCCTTCTGACAACAATAAATACAAACACATAAATAGAAAGGAATATGTGTACAGTATATCTTCATAGACTTCGTTAGACCTGGCTAACTATTTCAGCATCTTCCGCAACAAACCACTGGACTGGAGTCCCATCTGCAGCCCTCTGAAGAACCATATTTCCTGAACCCTGTGAAAACAGTCATTAAATCTTTGTTTATCTGATGTAATAAGTATGTCAATATTTGATACAGATTTAATTTCTTGTACCAACCTGATGAAAGGGAGGCAGGTGAGGTGAAGTGGGGCTCTTGATGTTATGGGAGCTCGTTTGTAACTTCTGCATCTGGTTCCTCTGGTGCCAGGACTTGAGCTCCTCTGAAACGATCTCCCTGGGCATCAGTCTGATGGCATGGTTTGGGTACTCCTTCAGTGAGGGTGTTCGGACCAGCCGGGTGTAGGGAGGAGGGGGCTTCAGCACTTCCCTTGGGGACGATGCTCCCTCCTGCTGCCACTGCTTTTGCAGAAGCCTACGTGCAACTGGAGGGGAGGACAGGTAGCACTTCCCCATGTCGAGGTCCTGAGGAGAAAGGGGGCCCTCCTCAGCCAGGACTCTGCTGTAAGCAGGGCTGGTTTGGGGTTGGTTGGTCTTGAATGCACTGGGGCTGGGGAAGGTGGAAGGCCCTTTCTTCTGGGCTCCCAAGTGAAACCCGTAAGGGGGAGGGCAGAGCTTCGGGATCTCAGTTGGTCCGTCTCTGCCAGGTGAACTGGTATAGGAGGAGACAGAGTGATCGGAGCTGCTGTCCTCAGAGCTGGACATAAAGAGACGCCGGGGGGAGTACTCTGGTGAACGCACCATAAAATCAACCACGCAGTGCCGCTGGGGCAGCCTGGGTCGCCCTCTGTTTTTCTCTGAGCTGCGTTGCTCCATATCAGCAGATGGCTTACTTTTGGGTAGTCTAAGGAGACAAAATATACAGTACGGTGTAAACAATCCAGATGATGACGAAAATCTTCTTAACCCTAATATCCTCTGTATGCATCAATACTGCTACATCTGAAATGATGTACCTGAAGGACTGGGAGTACTGTCTGCGTACATGCAGCTCTGGGGTGGAAGGGGCGCTGGTGGAGTGGGTGTGATGCAAGGCTGAGCTCTTGATGAACTGGGAGGGAAGAGCCCTCTTGTTGTCTGCACACACTGGGGTTCCTGCTGGACTACTGCATGAACAGTAGCAAAAACAGGGGGCATCATATGAGATGTGCTGACACTCATAAATAATGAAGCATCGGAAATCTTTAATGTAATACATACATATAAAGTGCAACTCTATCAATACACACATATACACTACGTCTTTATCTGTGATGGAGGGAGCTTGACAGTTATGTGTCTGTATGTGGGTGGTGGCAGGGAATCCTTAGGGATTTTTCGAGTGCGAATGTTGTAATGTAATATTAATCTTTGCCTGACCCACTTTGGAAAAAGCTACTTTCCCACACTCTAAGCAATCCGAAGTCCTCTCAGATGGTTGTTCATCGGTTTGGTATTTCTTGAGGAACTACAGTACCTGGATCTGCTGCTGCTAGTTGAGTGAGGTTTAGCGGCCTTCTGATATGGCTGGTCCAGACTGGACTCCTTCCAAGGAGAGTTCTGGATGGGAGAACGTTCATATTCCACAGTGGTCTGGCTCAGTGACTGCTGGGATGACTGGTGGCTCCTGGCTGACAGCTGAATGGGGTCCGAGTAGGAGGTACCCATTACTGGAGGAGAGATAGGGCCGGGCGAGTCCACATCTACAAATAGTCAGAACAAGAGACAGTTGGCGTGAGAGTCAAAGATGTTTTGTTTTTGTCATCTGTTTGTTTCTAAAGGTCGAATTTTTTGGGTTGTTTTTTTTCTTACTCGGCACACAAACAAGAATAGAATCATGTTGAGAAAGAACAGCAGATTGGGGTGTTCACTTTTAAATTCCTTTTTTACAACATTTATCAATGTTGTGTAATAAATGTAATAGACTGAGTGACTTAAAACCATTCCAAGTTGAAATAAGTATTCACCATCATCCAGGGCCACCACATCAGACAATGAGCTGTCATCAGATATGCATAGATCTGTGGGTAAAAAGGAATATTTGAAAGCTGTATAAATTATACACTTTACTTGTAACCAAGACATTCTTAAATGAAATATGTGTATTTTTGTCAAGTATAACTTTTACATACTTTTCAACCTAGAGATTTGCTAAACCAATCACTACGGCTCTACTGCAGCTGCTGTGATCCACTGCAGTGCACAATAATTCCAAAGGGGGGCATCCAAGCGCCTTACCTTTGTTTCGTCCGGTTGTAACGGTGCTGCGTGGTGTGTTGCACTCGCTCTTGATCCTGTGCTGGAACACAGCCTCCTGCAGATCCTTCACTTTCTTCTCCTCCCTCTTGCACTGCAGTATTCGGCTTTTCTTCTGGGGCTTGCTGAGGTTTTCCTCCTGGGAGAGTCTGCGGGCTGCCTCATAAATCTGCCGCTGCAAAGCCAGGTCAGTTTCCAGTGCCTGCAGTTCTAAATCCTACAATAAATGCAAGTTCTAACTTTAGTTTCAGGCGATATGTTTTCTCACTCGTTGACCCACTTCCACCAAAACTGAAGCAGTATAAGACCTCTTTGTCTTGCTGGATCAGGCCTTTGTCCAGCTTGAAGGAAGCTCCTATCCTCTGGCGAATGTGAGGTGGATTCTCATCGGGCATCAGAGGATAATCTGAGGGCAGTTTACCGGTCAGCTCCTGTGAAGCCAAAGACAAAAATGTGACCATTACCTTCACAAGCACACACACACACACACACACACACTACTTTCTTCCTGCCAGCTTTAACAGTATCTTTGAATAAATTACTCACTGCCTCCCTGATACAGAGCTTCCTGAGCTCCAACAGGCACAGCTCTAGTCGGTCCTCTAGGGACTGATGCTTCAGCTTTAGAGCTCTGGTGTGGGTGGTCAGTTCCTTCACTGGGGAAGTGGGACTGTCTGGACCTGTGGCACAAACAGAGGAGTTCAACTCTAGCTTTCCACAGCATCTTTTTTTTATTTCTCCTTTTGTATGTCAACGGTAGCCTTTGCACACACAATACCAAAAATAGTTTGATCCTTCAGAGAACTGAGCTTTTACTTGATTTTAATTGTACATAACTTCTTTACAAATTGTCCTTTGTTATGTGCAATGTGTCAGCATAATAATATGTTCTGAAACTAGATCAATACAAATCTTTTTTCCTTTTTTAGAAGTTTCAAGGTTTTGCTAATTCCACACGAGTAGTGTAATTGTTGTTTTGAGCCTCGCTCTGGGGATGACATGTTGGAATTTGATGCTGTATTGGTGTCTTGTTAATGTCTTTGTATTGTGTACTCACCAGAGTGCAGGATAATCCCACTGTCGGTGTCACTGATCTCCTCTTTACTCTCGATGGCTGTCATCTTGATGGTTTGTTCAAATGCTTTCAGAAAAATCTGTTGAGTGTAATCAAATTAAATTGATTAGTCAAATGACTTCACTCACACTCTCTCCTGCTTCTCTTTGTAATGAAAGTGAATTAATGAGGAGTGTGCTTTCACACACTTAGCCATGCAACTCTCCATCTCCCTCTTCCACCTCCTCCTCCTCCTCCTCCCCCCACGCTGACTGCACCTCAGTCACAAAAGAGACCAGGCCCCCACGCTTGACTCGGCACATGTGCAGGGGTTAATCCGAATCGGGTGCCATGGTGACGCACACAGCACTGCTGGCTAGGGAAGCGTGTAGCCGTGAGGCGTGTCACAGGGCATTTAAGGAGCCCACACCCCAAAAAAGAAAGCAGATGGCTGCAGGAATTACCCCACTCATGGACTGCACCTGTTCTCCCCAGTGACCCCTCCCTCAGCTTCTATTCAACCAGTGTCCACAAACCCTCTAGGGGCTTTGAAGTGGAAGAATGTCTCAATGCAGGGCTTGTCCACACAGCATCATCTGCTGATTCCTGTGCCACATTGTTCCATTTCACTAACAAACATTCACAAACAGCACACTTCACGTTTATGGCTGCTCTGTGACATCGTCGTTTTAACTAAAACATCTGACAAACTGCAGATAACACTATAGGATAAGTTGAGATAAATTGTTGTGAAATCAGGTCAGGAGGTCTGTGGTTGATTTGGTGAGAATTTCCTGAGGATCAAAGTGATCTTTAGGATTCTTTTTTTTCCCTCCTTTTTGGTCAATCAACTCACCTGTCATATTTACTATGATCCTGGAGCTCTAGTATAATAAAATCACAAAGGTTAACTTAACAGACACAAACATGAAGAGAGGATATCATTATTTATTATCATTGTTTACCTTGTTGCAGTGTAACACTTCCATGAAAGTGTAGCCCATAAACTGGTCAACCGGGCAGTATCTCTCAGTGGTGTTAGATAATGAAGGTGACTTATATAGTTCACTACAGTAGTTTTGTATGTTTTAGGAGACTTTGGTGGAGTATAAATATTTTGGCAAATTCTTATTTTTACTTAACTGGATATCTTGGGCAAAATTTATACTTTTACTTCACTGAATTTGTGAACAGGTTTGTTAGTATTTACAAAATGAATTCTAAAATGCAGACTTGTTCTTGAACATAAGACTGAAAAAAATAGTTAAATTTTCGTTGAAGGTGTGATGTTGGTAAAAATCCCAACAACAGTACTATTGGTTTCATTTTGCTGGTTTGAATCAGTTTGTGTTCTTCTTGAATGTGATGGATTGACTTTAAATTGTCTAAATAAATGATGAAATGAAGTTCAAAGAGAACACTACTTAGAGGACTCTTGACAGTGCAACTCCTTTAGTATGTCCTCTAAGGTTAAACTCATCTTTACATTAAGTTTGAAAAACTTCATTCAAGTGACTGGTGACTGCTTTTCCTCATGGAAGATATGGTTGATATTTATCTTTAAAGACATGTGGAGTGTTGGCCGAGGTTATGATTTTGTTAATCTGAGGAGTCAGCAGATGAGATGAGAAATTCTTTTACTTTAAGTACCTAACTGCTTTTAACCTTAAGTAACATTAGAAACAGCAGCTAAATCCCTTTTACTGAAGAATGTTTTCTGATGGGTCAGTCTTACTTGGAGCTATGTTGTATTTAAATTAGATATCTTTACTTTTACTCAAGTACATCTTTGAGGTACTTTATCCTCCGCTAGTATTTCTAACACAAGAACGTGATGGTAAAACTGTGTGTAATGCCCAGCTCCTGCCTCGTGCTATTTGTTTAGAGATGAGTATCGGACTCTTCCTGTTAGCCCATGTGGATGAGAACCTCCTCAGACAGGATGTTATTGTGTCCATATCACAGGTTTGGCCCATTCAACATGATAACTCATGTGAACTGATGCAGAATTGAGAATCCAGTAGCACAATGAGCCACAGGCAACTCAACTACACATTGCTGCTCGGTGAAAAAACATTGCAACAAAGGCCCTGTATCCACCGACCAGCCTCAGTAATCTGCTGTGGGCACAATATCTGCTGACACCTCTGGCTTTAGGCGAGCAGCAACAGTGGGCCAACATAAGGCAGCAGTGAGGGTTGGGCAAGGAGGGGTGCTGAGTACAGTTTGCCAGTTCAGGGCCCGGTCTGCTCTTGAACACACTGCAGTAATCAGAGACAGGCAGGGTAGTGTGGGAATTACCCACTTACACCCATATTTCTGTAAAGACTTTCACAATGTCTGTGGTTGGAGGTCTGAGTAAGTGGGTGTGAACACATAAAACAATAGATCTGACTAGACGCTACAAATTATTGCCAAGAAATTAATGCCATTTTTCAGAGCTTTCATGAAAGCTGGAGTTGTGATTACCATTGTCTTCACGAGAAATGAGGGGCCATTTCCTCACGGAATTACTGCTGATACCGTTAGTCTCCACCTATCTGATAAATGTAGCCAGGTTTGTGTATGTCATTACCCTAGTGACATCTATCTAGGAACGTGTCAGGGATGATAACTGACTGATAACCGTCCCACCCATCCTTGCTGCTAACTGGACCGTGACAATGTAACATCTACGGAAGCGTGTGTTTATGGTAGGAGATTATGTTGCGGATTGACTGTCTCCCAGACTTCCCCTACCACCCTTTCCCATGAGTCTTTGGAGCTGCGATCTCCTGGAATGCTGCCACCACCTTGCTCAATACCACTGTGGTCGGCACTGGAATTACCAACGGGGACCGGGCTAGGCTAGGAAACAGTGAGGGATGTCTGAAACCAGACCAAGGCCTATTGGAACCCTGTAATTAAGATTCTGCACTGAATGCTGATACTATGGAAGAAACCAAATGACTTTACAGCATGCCTTATTTCAGAGTCTGATGAAAAGCCAAAATCCATTCAGCAAAATGGATCCACTTTGTACACAATGTGGGCTGCTGTAAAGAAAAGTGAATCAATGTGGGGGAGCAGCATGGGAGGGGGGGGGACGTATTGTGTTACATAGCGCGTCACTGGAGTCAGATCGTAGCCTGAAATGCAGTGCAGTGAGTGCAGTAAGTTTGGTGACTACACTCACTGCAACAAACTCCATGAAAGGAGGAAATGACAAAAGAAACACAAAGATCAAACACGACAGTTATAAGGAAACTCTATCAAAGATTTTCCTTTGCCACTCACATCGCAACTATTAAGGAGTGCAGGGTTCTTAGTTTTCCAGCAGAGGGGTAATCAGCACCACGGCAGCCTGATGCTGTCACCGGAGGCCATATGCTGACCAGACACAGCAGCTCTGTCAAAGCCCGATGACAGCGTAAACACAACACACAGGGCCAAAATGCCTCATTGTTCTCCAGAGGTAGCAGGACCAGGTCGGGATCGTGACACCTTGTGCCTCTGACTCATCATTTCTAAGGCCTGTGAATGCCTACTGATGGTCACCATAAGAACCACTGGACTCAAAGGGCAAAGCAACACTGAGGTGTTGTCTTTAGCACCAACGGATGACTGCAAGTCTGTCAACAATTGCGGAGTTACTTGGGGTTAGTGTTGATTCTGCTGCAGAACACACAAATAACTTCCAGCGAGTAGCAGCAGGAAACACAACACAAACTCTGTGGTGCCATATATGTGTGAAGACAGGCTGAGCTTTACTCTCACATTCATGGCAAACCTAGCATCCCTACAAGGGTGAATGTACCAAGAAGTGCTGAAAATGGCAGAGATGCACCACAGCTGGGAATCATAAATGATACTGTTGACACTTTCAATATCATTATTCATAAGTAGAGGAATAATTTCACAGTTTCCAAATTGACTTTAAGTACACAATAAAGCGTGTGAGCAAAGTGGAAACGCATCGTTACCAAGTTTGTTGATGTCTCCCATTGTTTTTGTAGCACAAAGAAACTCTACTACTCTACTCTACTACTACTACCTGCCGTTCATTCTCCGTGTCTTGTATTTACGGTTGTTAAGATAAATTAAACCTTTAATTTACCTTATAATGTGTTCCCGGCTCCTCTATAGCATCACTTCTGGAGGCAGCGGCGTTTCCTCTGACTTTCTCCGCTCAGATGTGTTAACACTCGGGTATGGGACATCTGTTTAGGAATGATCCATCTTCTTGTTTACGGGGGGGGGTCATTTTATTTTTATTTTCGACTTTTCTGCCTCACCTGTCCCTTTTATATTTCATTAAATACTACAACCATTCTTTTTTTTATAATCAAAATAATAATAAAAAATAAAAGTCTTAATTTCAGCCACCCCCCTAATTTAGTTCAATGGTTTGGACCAACACCGCTTTGATTCCAGACACGCTCTGCGTATTGGCACAGCACGCGACACACCGAGGGGCTTTTAATTTGAAAAGAAGCACAAAAGAATAAAAGCCGCGGGGGGAAACACAAGTTGGAGTAAAAGAAGCAACAGCTGGTGAGTGCTGGTGAACAAGTCCACACTCCAGTGTCTCCACTCAGCCACAGAAGACAATAAAACACAGAAACATTTTTACTCTCTAACACATACGGTATATGTTCTGATGGATGCCCTGCTATGCTTTATGATGTTATGAGAAATTTAAACCAGCACACTTATCTTTGTGTTGTTGTATGTTCTGTTATTTTTAAATCAGGCGAGTAAGGCAAGGAAAACCAATTTCCACCTTATGGAGGAAAAACAGCCACCCTGTTTCTGTGGAATGGAAAAATTATGATTCAATATCTCAAATTCCCATGATGAATTTCTGTGTTGTAAATATAGAAGTCATATTAATTGGGTATACCATCATAAGTCATATTTTTTGTTTTTGTTTTATATCAATCTGTATTATATATTATATAATGTCATACAGTTCTATATATTTATGCTTCTTTTATCATTTTTTATTATTATTTTTATCTTCACTAAAAGATACTGAGGTACTATTCACACAAACCATTCGTTTTAAACCAATGGCAACAACACAAATTGTGATTCCTGCAATGGGGAATTTCACAGTAGTTTACACTTGGGCAGGAGGGTGGTATAATCCGGTGTGAATCTGGGGGTCGACCTCTGTACCTTTGTGTGGAGTTTGCAGGTTCTCCCTATGTCTGCATGGATTTCGTCTGGGTGCTCCGGTTTCCCCCATCCACAAAAACATTTACGTTAGGTTAGTCACCCCATTGCCCCTGACCAAGGCAAGGTGGAAGATCTGGATTGGGCCACGGGCATTGTTGTGTGTGTGTGTGTGTGTGTGTGTTTGTTTGCATGTGTTGGCTGCCCACTGCTCCTCACTGAGGATGGGTGAAAATTTAGAGAATTATTTTCTCTCTTTCTTTCTTTTTTTTCTTTCTTCTTTCTTTCTTTCTTTCTTTTTTTCTACTTATACATGGTCTTCTGGTGGTGAGGACCACCGGAAGGGGTGAAAAATTAAAAGACAATAGGTACAGAATGTTTGCAATGTCTATGTTATTAATCTAATACATGTATATCTCTTGTGTTTACTTGTATTTGATTTTCAAGATGAGAAAGAAAAAGAAATGAATAAAGGCTACAGAGAGGCTTCTTGTCCCCAGGCGGAGGTTTCCCCAAATGTTTCCAGCGCTTTAACCAGGCCCTGGGTATTCCTAGCCTATATATCCTGAAAAGCCTCCTCCAGATGGCCTGCTTTCTTCTCTCATCCCGTGATGGAATGAAAAGATCCACTAATCAAACAAAGTCCCATATCCATGTGAAAGACTATGTGAGTCCTAAGGGAGCAGCGCTGCATGCAAATCATTTCCCAAGACTTAGTGTCCATTGAGACAATGCACACACACTCACAATAGACCATAAATAGTATTTATTTCCACTGCATGCAGACACACTAAAATGTAAAAGAGGAGAAAAGGTGTACAGTTCGGCCAGGGCCCAACAAACCTCCAATTATGACATCTATTAATGATGAAATGTAACAGAGTATTTGTAGACCATAACATATTTCAGTCCACCAGATCCACATCCTTATCTGGATCAGCATCAGATCATGCAGAAATTTACGTCATTGCTTATATCTGATATTTTATACATTCTATTTTTTGCTTTTTGAGTTTTTCAATTATTACAAGTAAAATATAAAAGAAAATATTAGAAAATTCCAAGAACAAGCTAAGCAAGCAAACAGGAAAACAAATTGAGAGTAAAGCTCAGGAAAGGTCAAAAGATTTGACAAGCTAATTAAAAGAGAACAACGCATAAAATTATAAAAAAACACACACAAAACAATAATATTTCAACAAACATTGTTTTGTTTTTAAAGACACCTCTAAGTATGGACTGTGCAGTATCTTGTATGCATAGTTCCATTACAGGACCTCTGATACTGTATTGTACATGATACTGTATATGTATCCACTTCTTTCATGTGTGTATCCATAATAGTCAGCAGACAGAGCATGTGAGTATGAACATAGGGCCATTATGGTGACAGGCTGCAGGGACTGATGGGATTTTCAGGCCCTTAGTGCTCAAATGCTTGTGTTCGCCTTAGGTTGTCCTTCACTCGGACAAACTCAGGGATCTTTTGCTGATCTTCCCGTCTCCGGATCTCCTCCTGTTCATACTAAGAAAACAAATAACAAGTCAAAATATCTACATTTACAATATTTAATATTGGATTCCCAATAAATATTCAATATCAGCTACTCACTATCATCCACCTGACTCAATACTGATACCAGTCTTTTCTGGGTTTTTATGACATCAAAACCAAGTTTATGAATGTTTCCAAACGTGTCCACATTTTGAAAATTTATAATAGTACCCAAATTGTTTGGTTGGTCAAGCTCTGCGACGCAGCACTGACATGACCTCTGTGTGTGTTTGGTTTGTCATTCAGTATGTTTATTTTAAGTCTATAATGACTTTTGGTTTTGTATGTCTGACCTCTTGTAGCTTCTGTTGCCTCTTGCGGAGCTCCATCTCCAAATCTGAGGGCCTCCTTCGTGCCAGCTCCTCCTCCTTATGCAGCTCCAGCCTTCGCTGCTCCAGCACTCGCTTCAGCTCCGGCTTCTCCTCCAGCAGCAGACCTCTGCCGAGTCAAACACAGATAAGCCACCCTCAGCATTCAACATTTAGAGGGGGCTTCAGGATACATCTCATATTACCGTTTGTGGCTGAGCAGCAGCTCTCGGAGCAGGTCGTGGTGGTTGGGCGTCTCCATAGAGGAACCGTTCGGTTTTCTTGGATGAAGGACTTCATCACCACTGTGGTCTGCTGTGGACCGGTGGGATAAAGAAGCTGACGTCACTGTGCAGGGCATAACATTATACATTGTGAATATTTCTGTTCTAATTTTGTTTCTGTTCAAATTTTGTGTAATATCAAAGTAAGATACCGTTGTTGTGATGTCCATTTCCCGACCTCTGAGAAATTTCAAAAGTATGAAAGAAGAAAAAGATGCATCAGTAAATTGACAAATTATTTCACACATTGATTATTTCACACTCACAGTGAGAAACAAATATTGAGAGGAGGAGCTTTGTTTATGTTGTTCACTTTATTTAACTGAGGTTGTATTTAGATAGGAGATAGGAGAGCTGAAAGGTGACAACAGTGGATGGAACACAGGGGTGTAAACCATTCCCACTCAGATATACACTTCTTTTGTCATAACAACCTCAAACCTTGATTCTCAGACTAAACCTTCTTCACGTGCATCAAGCTGTATTTTGGGTTTTTTGTTTTACTCTCTATCACCTATATAAGCCTCTATTGATCCTGAGAGCTGAGAGACAAACTGGGTGTCACATTAATGAAAGCCCTAATTTCAGTCAGAGCTCACAGCTTCTCCTTCCACCGGGCACAGAAAGTATAATTACATCTCTATAATAACATCATAGATATTGCACAATCTTTGTATTTGATTTTTGTCATGTTTTGCGTTGTTTGTCACCCTTTGTCCACACTGTGGACAAACTCAGTAATGTTTTTTAAAAAAAAGCCCCAACATAAAATATGTCATTAAATGTTCAGTAGAGAAACTGCAGGTTACTGTTGTGGCAATATTTTCGCCCACTTTTGGTTTCTGTCCCATCCCTCTGGGTTTGCAGCACAGGAGAATTTTAAATTATAGGCCTACTCTACTCTGTTTACAAAAAACTGAGGTTACCCATATGACCAGACTGTGCCCTTTCAGTCACCAGGCAGGAGTAGACATATCAGGAAACAACAAGGATGAACTTACTTTTTTTGGATTTGACCCCTCCATGGCACAATGACCAAGGTCCACTGTTTCTGTTTATGGTTAAAGTCAGTATTCCATTGTTAAAACAAACACTCCTCCTCACGTTGTCCTACAGTTGACTGTTTCAGCATTACGTCCATCACGTTGCTGGTAATGAGGGAGCCTCAGCAAGCCACCTAGCAGTGGTTAGTAGTGGTAGTAGACAATTCAATCGCATTATGCCTTTCAAGATTAACCACAACCCCCCTCAGGACACAGCAACCAAGATTAACTAATTACCAATGACACAAATGCAGATTTAACCAACCAAGCACGACACTAGCACCAATAACTATGTTGACAACTCCACAATGAGCTGAGACAGACTCTGACAACAATTTTTGGGCAAATCATAATATATATATGTAATGAAAGTGGCCATTGATTTGTGTAGTAAATAAGGCATACAGTATGACAAGGCTACATAGATAGATAGATAGATAGATAGATAGATAGATAGATAGATAGATAGATAGATAGATAGAAACTTATGGGCCTTTACATATTGAGAACCCGTTAATAACTAAGTATACCATGCAAAAAACTGAAAAAAAAGTCATAATTTCTAAGAATTTTCCTAAAAATTCTACACACTCTAGATATGTATTTGGTACATATTTTCCCAGAATGCATCCTGATATTTCTGGTATCTACGGAAATTCGGGCATTATCAGTAGAATTCGTTTACATTATAACGTTGGACCCATGATTCTGCGTCACTTCTAGTCAACAACCTCGAGGGGGCGACATACTATAATCACTGCCTAAATATCCCATGATTCCACACGGCGTTTTTTTTTTAATCCGGATGTTCCGGTTTCTTGGTTCATTTTTGAATGAGCTGCGTGTTGAGTGTTTGTGTGAGCGAATGTTCGAGGATATGGGCGAGTGAATGTTGAGTGTGTGTTTGTGTGTTGTGCGTGTTTGTGTTTCTCTTAAAAACCTACACATTGATCTTATTTGATCTGGTCGGAGTTGGGCCCTGCTTCGATCGGAGATGATAGGACTCAAGCCTGCGAGCCTCCGTGGCGCTGAGCATCAGGCGGACAAACTACAGGGCCTCCACGCTTCAAGCTGTGGTCAGAAGTGATGAATTGATCAGATATACTAGTTCTCACCGAGTTTTACTTAAAACTCGAAGGACAATGAGTATAGAGGCGATTCTGATCTGCCACTACGCAAAGCTGGGACTCTTCACGGCGATCTTTAGCGACGAACGGTCCAGATTTGGCTTAAAATGGGCCCACGAAGCTTTTGTGTGCTTCATTTGACTGTTGTCTGAAAGACACGTTTGTACAGCATAGTGGAATTTACTTACAATGCCGAACTAGTGACCTCTTTGTCGTATCCCTTCCATTAAAAATTTGGGAAAGTTTCTCATTATTTCCTGGCTACTTTTCTACACAAACGGTTTCTTGTAAACAATGCCACGTGTAACGTACGAAGAACCTTTAAATATGGTAGGTTAGTCAGTAACGCAATATACTTAATGGCTAACACTCCAGTGTTAGTTTAAGGACCGTGATACATTTGATGGGCTTTCTAAAATCCATATAGCGTGACTACATATATGGCATCTCTAATATTCAAGATGTGTTGGGTGTTGCATATCTCCCGTTTTATATACAATAAAACTTAAGAACGTGGTCACCGGTGGCCTAAACATTAAAACCTGTTACTTTAACCCCAGCGTCATCTGCTGGCCACCACTTGGTACTCCATTTATGAAAATTCAAAGATAAAACTTAGCGTTGTTATTTCATTAGAGGTGAAAGTCATAATTTCGTAAATAACTGGAGTATTGCAGCTCTTTGATTGAAATTGAACAAAATTTAAGGCAAACAGTTTAAAAAACGTAAACACATTTATAGATTTGAACACAAAAGTGATACAAAAACAATTAACAGACGTGATTAAAAAACACAACTCATACTTTCTTATGCCATTTTAACTACTTAAATCTCTTTAATTTATTCTAGATTTATTGTATCCAGAGTATTGCAGTTTATAGCAAATTCCCCAGTATCCTGTTAGAATTTATATCTGTACATGTGGAGCAATAAATTTGAAGACGTGCTCACTCGCATATTTAAAGTTAGATACATTGACTTAATTTATCGCGTGTTGCAACAATTGTATACATATTTGGGGTTCATGAGATGTTTGTTTATGGGGTAATAAGTGTCATTTGCAAGCCGGAGCGCAAGAGCAGTTCAAAATTAGAACGTTAGAATGTTAGCAATAAATACAACACATTTGAACAATTAAGAAGAATCTCAATGACAAATCTCCATTGCCTTTTCTGACCTGCATTTCCAAAAACAGTACACACTTTTAGAATAGGTTAATGTTGAGGGTAGGGTATGTGATGTAGCCTTAATATATAACTATACGGCAGTGTACAAACAAAACTAAAAAGTTGCCTAACATTTTGGCGTCAAAGGCAGGCCGGAAAAGGTATCCAAGACTCCAATGGAGCCGCATATGTCTCGCGAGAATGTATGCTCGTTTAATATTAACGTCATGCTTTGTATGGACATGTGACCTGCATTATCCAATCATCTGGTAGCAATGGTTGCGTGAGGTACGCGACGGCGGGCGAAACTGGTACAAGGGCTAAATATCTTCTTCACCATGGCTGAAAACAGAAAAAGGCAGCGGCTCAGCCATGCTAACAGCAACTCGCAGTCTTCCAAAACGAAGGGAATGTTACCGGGGAGCCAGTCTGATGGAGGCGGAGGAGAGGAGGCTCATTTTGTAGAGGGCTCTATACTGCGCATCACCATGAAAAACTTTCTGTAAGTTACTGTAACGTGTCGCGTAAGCTGTCAGATTCATCCATCCAACACAAACAAACTGTTTAGGTTGCCACAGACACATTACTTAAATATTGTGAAAGTCTATTGACTGATAGATAAGCTCACCAGTTAGAATTGATGAGTTTTTAGCAGTACAGCGGCGTAACCAGGATGCCATCTTGGGGTGTGCTCTGGGCATGTTGGATATGCCGGAAATTCTATAATGCAACATTGTTTTTTTCATACACTTGCCCAACGCTACCCATTTCGTACATAGTAGGAAAACAGTGTTTGTTCTATTCAGTGTTTCTTACAGCTGTTGTTTCCCTGTTTATAAACCTGACAGACTAAGTTGGAGGTTTTTTAGGTTAGCGCCTCGATGATTTTCGCGGTAAAACCATGGATGCCCAATATTGCTGGGTTAAACGGGCAGCATCTGGTGACTGGTGTAGCAAGGGAATAATATAGACGTATATATATTTTTTCTTGATTTTTGGTTGGGAAGTCCGTGTTTAGGATTACGTGCAGGATCGTGTTTAAAATAAGTAGAATAAATGTCGCTAGTGTCAAAGGTTTGAACTGGAACAACCAGATGAATATGGTGGTTATGTTACACACAAATTTAGGCTGTTTAAATACTACACTAACTGGATATTACAGAAAGTGGTATAAAAATGATCTCAATGCAGTATCAAGTACACGTCTTGCCGATTCAGTACACAAGTGCACAGTAAACTCAAACGAGCTGAATTGAATCTGTTTTGATTTCAGCAACAATCGATCTGTCATCCCTTTGAATCGTCTAATCCGAATCAAACTCCCTCACCTCACAGGACCTATGACTACTCTGTGGTGCATCCTGGACCCAACTTGAACATGATTGTTGGAGCCAATGGAACTGGCAAGTCCAGCATTGTGTGTGCCATCTGTCTGGGCCTGGCTGGCAAGACTGCTATCTTGGGCAGAGGGGATAAGGTAAATAGGGCTGATGAACCCTTTCAAAAAGATTGATAGACAAACTGACAGATGGCTATTACTATATGTGATTTATTTCTTGTTCAGCCAGCCAATAACTAAATCCAAATTTTGATGAATACCCTTTCATAAAGATTCTTTTGCTTTTCCATAGGTTGAACGGTTTGTCAAGCGTGGGTGCAATAAAGGATATATTGAGATTGAACTGTAAGTCTTTCTTTCTCTCTCCATCTCCTTTGCTTTCTGTAGATCATCTTGAAGTAAAGTATCTATGTTATTGTCCCCTATTGTTATTACTCTTCTTTTTGTGACCCCCCCCTTGTCTTGAGTTAATGTTTTTGGTAATCTTGAAATGTTTTCTTCTGAATATTGCCTGATATTTACCAATTACAGATAACAACAGATATACATATGTATTCACTTTTTTATCAACATTTTCCCAGGTCCTCCTTTATAATTAAACTACTCATTTTTGTTTCCAGATACAAGGTTGGTGGAAATATAGTGATTAACAGAGAGATCTCTACAAACAATCATTCTGTGTGGCTGTTGAATGGCAAACACTGTAACCAGAAATCAGTGGAAGAGGAAGTCAAGGCTCTGCGCATCCAAGTCAGCAATCTCTGTCAGTTTCTGCCTCAGGTAGGTTTGGGTATAATGTGATTAACTACGAAGTTGCGTTGGGGTAGAATTATTTTCAAGGGGATTCAACTTTAAAGACATGTGCATAATATCTTATTGTAAGAGCCACCGAAAAAAAGATTTAATAAACAGACAAGATACACCATATGACGGTATTGCTCTGTGACAATGGATAAATCTCTTAAGTCACAATCTATATCTGGATTCTGGGGAGGCTTTATAGGTTGACAGAAGCTGTTGTGTGACCATTCAAATGCATCCCTTTGGCAAAATTCAAACTTTCTCCTTCATTATATTACATACAGTGTTCTTGTTGTGTTTCAACAGGAAAAAGTAGGGGACTTTGCCAAGATGTCAAAAATTGAATTGCTGGAGGCCACTGAGAAGTCAGTGGGACCACCTGAGATGTACGAGTACCACTGCGAGCTCAAGAACTTCCGCAACAAGGAACGAGATTTGGAGGTGAGTATGCAGCAAAAACAGTGACTTCTGTCACTAGAGATTCTAACAAAACAATACAGTTAGAACGTGATGTTCAACTTTGTTTCATCTGAAAAATGCCATTGGATAACAGTGTTTCTTCTTTTAGTTCTCTCAGCATTATTGTAAATATTTGTCAATCAGAATACTGTGAAGGAGATGGCAAGCTTCCTGGAGAAGGCCAAGCAAAGGAATGAGAGGAATAAACATGAGGTAGAGCGTTACTATGAAAAAAAGAGACACCTGGACATGATTGAGCTGCTGGACAAGAAGAAGCCATGGGTGGTGAGTCATTTTTGAGGACTGCAGGTGAAATAAAATTCAAGTGTATAAAAAGATATTCCATTATTGGTGGTCCAATTATCTTCATTTCTGTGTGGTGCAGGAGTATGAGACGGCCCGTAAGGAACTTGAAGGTGTAAAGAAGGAGCGAGAGGAGGCCAAAAGGCAGCTCTCTGCCCTGAAGCAGACGCAAGCGCCCATGCTGAGAAAGATCCAGCTCATTGACAACCAACTACAGCCCATTGAGACAAAAATCAAGGCTAAGGTCAGAAAGAGAATCGTTACTTTACTTTTTCACCTTTGTATTACACAGTATTACTCTTTGTTGTGCATACGGTGTCAGACTCAAGGACTGATGCTGATACCATAATTCAAATGTGCTTAGATGTTCTGTTGGCAAATATATCAATGAGAGTGTTACTCATTTTTTGATGGTTTTAGAAGTAAATCAGAATAAAAACTGGGAAGATCATTTTGAGCTACACATTTAAAAATCTCGCTAGGAATAGCATGTACTTAATTCCAAATATATTAATAAATGTGAAAGAGAAATGATAGTATGCACTATGAACTTAAATAAAATAAGTGCTTGTATGTCATAGAATAAATAAGAGGCCAGGGTTTTTGAGGATGCATTGCTACAGAATACAGAAGAATTGGTGATGTTTGTAATACTGTGATGATGGTGATGAAGATGATCTTGATGTTTTCCAGACTGCCAGCGTAAAAGAAGTGTCTCTCAAGTGTAAACAGAAACAAGATCAGTTGGACCGAAAACACAAGGAGGTAAAACCCAGCCTTCTTTTCTTATAACATGTAGAAAACAGTGATGTTTTATTCTGGGGTGGGGTTACTTCACCCTATTTTTGTGAGAAGAGCACACTAATGAGGCAACCTAAATCTGAAGCATATCAAAACACACAAGATACATCTCAGTCTCACATTTAATGTTATTTAATACCTGACACTGACTCACAAAGCTCTTAAATTTATGATGAAAAGTGTTTGATAAAATCTATTAAGTAATATTTAATAATTATTCATTTTCTTAAATACTTGGATTTCTGTTCATTAACGCTGTTACAAAAATTGACAGATTTAAATGATTAAAGTAAATAGATTTCTTTTTTTAAGTTTAAGTTACCTTAAGCCCTTCCTCAAATTCAAATTTCACTGTGAACCATAATAAGCAAATGTCTTGAAAATGTTTCATACAGTCTTGTATGTGACTTTAGTATGAAGCACACGTGATGTGTGCCTTTGAGTTTACTAGAGTAAATGACAGTTTCCTGTGTTTTCCACAGATTGATGATATTAAACAAATGCTGAGACTGAAGCAGACGGAAGAGCAAGACCACCAGAAGAGGATCAGCAACACCAGAAGGATCATTGAGGATTTAAAGGCAGAGCTTGCCAAAGTTGTTGACCAACCAGATGTGTCTCCTCAGATCGATGCTGTTAATGTCGATCTGAGGCATATCCAGGTAGAGAAAGCCAAGATTGAAGGAGAGAAGGCCGATTTGCGGAGGGAAAAAGACAACCTTATAGCGGAGTCCAAATGTGAGGGTCATTAGTATGTGGTCATTTTACCAGGGGTTTTATTTGTTTTGTTTTATTTCTCTATTCAATCAATCATGTAGGTAATTCAGGCTTTTGTTAATTAACATTGACAGCGTTGAAGAAAAAGCTCAATGACATGAACAACATGATGAACGCCAAAGAGGACAAGCTGCGGGGACGTCACAGGGACACACACACTGCCCTCCAGTGGCTCAGGCAGAACCGACACCTCTTCAGTGGAAGAGTCCATGAGCCCATGATGTTGGTGGTGAGTGAACGTGTTAAATGATTCAGCAACTGAAAAAATCAATTCAACAAAATCAATCATTTTAGTTTTTTCCCCCGATTTATTTAATTGTAAAAGGAAGCCATTTCTATTTATTAACTTATTCAGATTAAACAAACAATTTGACCATGTCTGCCTGGGCTCTGAGAACTTGTGCTTTTTGATTTGATAATAAAAATCATTGTTATGTAGTCTTGAACCATACTTTCCAAGAGTTAAAAGTTACAAATTGTTATTGTTTAAGGTTTTAAAAATAAACACAGACTTCCTCTGACCAGGCAGTTATCAAAGATTAAGGATGAAGCCCATCCCTCTATAATTGAAGCTTTTTTGGTTTGTGTAAAGGAATAAATATTATGACCATATCAATGTTTTGTCCTGACTCATAAGTGTAATTCTAATCTTTTCCTACTTTCCTCAGATAAATATGAAGGACCACCGCTTTGCTAAATATGTGGAGAGCCACATCTCTTTCAATGACCTGCGGGCGTTTGTCTTCCAGAGGAAAGACGACATGGAGAAGTTCATGATAGAGGTCAGTGGGCTGAAAATCACGATTGTCGTGTTTTGAATATGCTCCAGTGGTGGATAAAAAAAAGAATTTCAGTGCATCTCAGTCTATCCTTAATTAACTGCATGTAGGATCTCCACCCCCTCAAGATGTTTGGTGGTTTTCTTAATGGTTTTTATGTATGAACTCTCGAATCAGAAATCAAATTTTATCTGTGTTGACGTTCAGGTCCGTGACAAGTTGAACTTAAAGGTGAACTCCATTTCTGCTCCAGAGGAGTTGTGGTCCAACAGGCCTCCATCCCGAAATATCGAGTCCCTTAGGTGAGAGACACCTCTTTTCTTTAGATATTTATTTGGTACCATATGTGTTTTGTCAAAACAAATGAAAGAATATCTTTGAAATATTTGCAGTCGCTTTGGCTTCTTCTCATACTTGCGTGAGATGTTTGATGCACCTGATGAGGTGATGAGTTACCTCTGTCAACAGTACAAGGTACACGACGTCCCGGTGGGCAACGAGCAGACCAAAACCATGATTAAAACGGTGCGTTCTGCCTCTTGCTTTATTCCAGGTTGTCAAAAAAAAAAGAAAGAAAAAAACGGAATGGGAATGTTTGCGTTTCATGTAAATACAGAATTGCAGCATGGTATTAAATTAGAGGTGATAGGCTGAACTCACTGGTATAACCGCCTTCATAAATGTTTTGTTCTCAGGACTTGAGGGTCATAAAGTTTGGAATTCTGGAAGAAAGAAATACTGCAAGACAAATGTAGTGAAATAAACCTCTTACCTGTGATTCCATCTGGTTTGAAATCAGTTAATTAGCTTTTTTATAATTTATTTTGACTATGGTTGGATTGATGACACATTTAATGCTGTTGAACTTAATCAAATAACTCATCTTTTTTTCCCCTTTACCCATCATCAGACTATATTTCATGTTTGATCAATTGAATTTAAAAGATACCAACATTTATGTTTCCTTCCTTACAGGTGGTTCAGGAGCCTTACATCAAGGTGCTGTACACAACAGAGGAGAGGTATGTGGTGAAGAGGTCCCATTACTCCAACAAAATCAGCACCAGTAACTCCGCACTGAATCCTTCCCAATACCTCATCATTGCTGTGGACGCTGAACAGAAGTACCAAGTAGAACAACAGATAAAGGTGAGGCGGTGATATGAGGATAAAATACTTTTTCATGCATGGGAGCAATTTGGAAGGTAAGCTACATAGGTTTGAAGTTATGTGTTTGATGATGCCTTTTTCTCACCCTGCACCATGACCAGGCATGTGAGTTAAAGTTACGGGACATTGATGAACAGATGAAAGTCCTGCAGCAACAAGCTGCTGCACTGGATCGCCGAGACAACGAACAGCGGGAGGAGAAGAAGCGCCTTTCTGAACTTAAGGGCAAAAAGAGACAGCTGGAGCAGAAAATAAGCACCAAGCAAGACAGGTAGGTCTGACCTACAAAAATTAAGAGTCTCCGCATCATCATCACCTTCATCATCCTCATTCTCATCCTCATAGAGAGATAACCAACCATCATCATCATTACTGTAGATTTTCCTATGTAATGTGTTTGCAAATTGTTGCTAACGCCCTCTTTTCATATCAATAGTCTGAGGCAGATGGAGCAAAATCGCATTGACCCTAAGAAGATAGAAGAGGAGACGAACAAGAAAATCACAGCTGTCAATTCCCAGAAAGTATTAATAGTCACTGCATTTGTGGCTCAAATGCAGGTATGATTAGATTTAAGGGTAGCTAAAAACATTTACATCAGTGGAATAGGATTTTTCTGTCTGTATCCTCTAATAACTTTATGTCTTGCTGTCTCTCATCATACAATGCCATAAGATGCAACCTTTTTCTTTTGAACTTAGTGTGTGAAACTTAAAAGTCTGTAAAAAGAAAACACGTCTTTTTCTTTATCTTTCTCTCTGCCCTCCATCCATTTTCTTGTGTGTCTGTAGCTGAGGGCCAAGCTGACAATGGAAAAGTTGCACCTGGCTCTGGAGACTGTGGGGCTGACCGCTGAGAAGACCAAGCTGGAGCATGACTGTAGGGAGGGTGTTGTAGAACTCAAGACCATGGAAGTAAGTTGCTGATAGTCATATTTCTCCAGATTTAGACTATTATGGGGCAGAACAGACACACTTCCGATTGTGTTTCATGATTGACTCCTTGTTCTATTCCACTGATTTATGCTAACTGACCGTGTGTCCATGTAGCAAAAATGCAACCATCTAGAACAGATGAAGATCCAGCTGACGGAACAATGTAAAGGCCTGTTGAGGAGGGCAAGGGAGATCTGTAATATGGACCCTGGAGGATCCTTACCTACAAAGCTTCACACAGTCAGTATTCCACACTGTTTTCTAAATAGTTTTGAGTACTTTTTTCAAAACGTTGTCTCTTTTTTTAGACCATAAATTAATGTATTTCTTCATTTTCTCTTCATTTTTATCCCATGATAAATTATTCTTTTTCATATATTCATAATTACAGGCTTTCAGCAGACTGCCTGATACTTTGGATGAACTAGATGCCATGCTGAATGAAGAGCGGTCCAGATCAGAGTTCTTCACTGGCCTTAGTGAAAACGTAAGAACATTTGATGTCAACAGAGGGTGTAGCCTTTTTCTTTGATAATCAATGTGAATTACTTTGAGAATTCGTAGATCACTTTTAAAATTTCTCCAAGTCAGAACAAGTAAATATTACTTGGTGGCTCACCGGTTAAGAACTCATGCCACATAACACAGAAGTGCTGCTTCGATTCTGGCCTCTGCCCTTTGCTGCATATCATCACCGCTCTCCATTCTGTCTTTCCTGTCTTGTTTCTTTACTGTGCCTATCATAATAAAGCAATAATGCCAAAAAGAAAACCCCCAGAAACCAGAAAAGACAACTGGAGATCGATTTGAAAATTACAGAGTCCCAACGTTTTAAAACACAACAAATAAACAGCAACATTTTTGTTAAGTAGACTACAGCGAAAAGCTGAAATTCAAGTGGCTTACATTAGTCTGCGTCACACATGGTATGGACTTATATAAATGTTTAATCACTTTCACCTCTTTGATCCCCAGGTTGTTGACGAGTACAAAAGGAGAGAGCAAGAGATCAGGAACCTTGAGAAAGAGCACGAAGAAAAGAGTAATGCCCTGACTGCTTACCGACAGAATATAACACAGGTACCTCTATCTAGTTCTATCTAGTAGTTGTATCTAGTTCTTCTATAGATTTGTCATAGATGTCTAATTTTATGCACACAACGTGAAATGTGACTGGTAGCATCTGACAGTAAAGCTTAATTCTGCTCATATACTTCATGTCAAAACACAAGAATGCTGCATCTCTGACTTTGGCTTACATCAACTAAGTAAAGCCACTAAACTGGTTATCTTTTTGTATAATTATGTTTTTCGGGTGTGTGTGTGTGTTTCTCACAGGCTAAGGAGCGCTGGTTGACTCCTCTGAAGCAGCTGGTGGATCTGATCAATGACAAGTTCAGTGCTTTCTTCCGATCCATGCAGTGTGCTGGAGAAGTTGATCTGCACTTTGAGAATGAGGTACTGTATGTCTGGCACAGACGCATGTACTTACACACACACACACACACACACACACACAGACACACACTTTGAAACCTCGTGTAAATTTTGTGAATTGCATTCCCTGGTATTCAGCAGTTCATAAATGTTGAATAATTGATATATAAAAAAAAAAGGTGAATTTAGTTGGTTTAGTTTAGTACATAGAAGAGTTTGATAAAGCTCTGTTTTGTAGGAGGAGTATGATAAATATGGAATCCGCATTCGGGTGAAGTTCCACAGCAGCACTCAGCTCCACGAGCTGACAGCGCATCACCAGAGCGGAGGGGAACGCAGTGTTTCCACCATGCTTTACCTTATGGCCCTTCAGGAGCTCAACCGCTGCCCCTTCAGAGTGGTGGATGAGATCAATCAGGTATGACACACACTGGTTATTTGCAGACCGAAAAGATTGAAGTACCATCACACACTACAGGTCAATGGATGGAAGTGCAATAGCCTTTTAGCACCACCTTAAACATCTACAAGCACCAATAGAACAGCAGACACACTTGAGTTCAATTATCTTGTCTCTGTGTAGGGAATGGATCCTATTAATGAGAGAAGAGTTTTTGACATTGTGGTCCGCACAGCGTGCAAAGAGACAACATCCCAGTATTTCTTCATCACACCTAAAGTGAGTGGTTGCACCTTATAATGAGCAAACATTCCAGTCAATCTGTGCTCAGTGTGTACAGTCAGTGTTTCTATGTTGATCCATTCCCCTCATGTTGTTTCTCTCCTGTTGTAACAGCTTCTACAGAATCTTGAGTACGACGAGCAGATGACTGTCCTATGTGTCCATAATGGCATCTACATGCTTCCCCCCATGCAGTGGGGAGAGGGAGCTTTCATTGAACGCCGTAGCCAATTAAAGAGCAGTATGTGATGGATCCAGCAGCCTGGCCTAACATTCACACCTGCACTTAAATGTGCTGTTATGGAGGAGTCACATTCACATCATCAGAATATCTGCACTTTTTAAAGATAAGTTAAAGTTTAAGGGATGTTTTAATAGTTAAAATTTGTAAATTCAATGACCATGTGCTTACAGATTTAGATATGGGTAGGATGACAATATTTCTTTCCTTCTTTGGACCGTCTTGACAACAAGACCAAACTGATATGATAATACAAAATGTGGTTACGTATTCATCTCTTTCCATATGGTTGTACAAACATTTATGTTTCAATAAAATATTCTGTTACATTTTTTGTATTCATTTAGAAGTCCTTAAACTGTGCGAGGTCCAGACAGTTGCAAAGATGAGAACTGAATTCCAAGAAATGTCATGAAAAAGAAACAGAATTTATTGTGATGTAACAAACAATATACAGATTTTTCACTAAGATTGCATTTTAGCGTTGTGAAGATGATTAAATGAAGACAATCCAGTTGATGGGATAAAAAGACTCATATCATGTGACATGCATGACTTTCAACAAAATTTATGAATGCTATGGAGGGAGCGTCTCTGTGAGTCGACCCACACAACGATGTCGTCATTTTCTTGCTGCTCTGAGTTTTCCTGTGTCATCCTGTAAATTGATGAAATAATAAATGGATATGTTTGAACTACAGTCCCAGAGATGCAACTGCCAGCATTGTGCTGCTGGTCTATGAAGTGATACGGATGCCAAACACTAACCTTTGGTCTTCAGAGATGGTCTCCTTCTGGAACAAAATCTGGTTTTTGCCCTGGAACAGGGCCATGTGCTGATTGTAGACAGAGTTTAGGTGTAAATCCAGGCTGTCCTTAGGAGCCTGACAAAGAACAGAAAGTACATAGCCTTGAAATGTTGCCATGTTTCTTCAAAATTATATTTAAAATCCCGTTGACTGGAGTGTACCTGCTCATCCTGATGAATAACACTCCTCTGTGTGCTGGAAAAAGTTGCTGTATCATGGAGACGACTCCATGGTTCCTCATTCTGGGCAATATGAGTTGGCTTATCGTGCATTTTTTTCTGCCCATTGAAAAAAAAAATCCACATTCATGAAATTATAAACACATTGATCTATTATTACATTATATTGTTGTATTTGCTGGTTATATTTTATATTACATCGTGTTATGTTCTATTGTTCCATAGATTCCATGCTTCTTTTATAATTATTGTTGTTTTGTTGTTATCAGCAACTGGATGACTTGAATTTCTATCTTATCTGTCTGTCTGTCTTTATTTCTAAAATGTATTTGTTAGGAGTTAAACAGCGCATCCCGCGGGCGAAACGCCACTCCCAGTTCGATAATGAAAAGTCTCGATGTCTGTCGTGAGAAGGCTCACAACTTGAATTTTCTACAGCAAACACGAATATCAAACAAAAAGATCTGAAATCGAAATAGTACTAGAAGTAGTACACAGTTAATGATAAAACATGGTTTCAAAGTATGAGACTCACCGGCTGTTGTCTGTAGCCGCTCAGAGTGATGTCGTTCTCAAATTTCAGCAAACCGAAAGGATCGCGTTTGGACATTTGTAGTATTTTATTAAAAATGTGTTTTCTTTGTCTGAGAAACAAGCCCAGTGTGTTTACAATCTGGTTTCTAGGATACCGAGAACTTCCTTTAATGCATTTCAAAATAAGACAATGGTCGACCGACGTCCTTCCTTCCTCATAAACACATGGAACTGAAAGTACGTTTGTGTGTTTTCTTCTTCTTCAATAAGTAGGTAAGCGGGACAAGCTTATAAACGTTTAAATTCATAAAAGGATCCAAAAATCTCCCACTGTGTGAGTGAAACACGTTTGACAAAATGTTTTAGCCGAGGAGAATTCATAAATGCACAAGAGTTGAAAGTAGAAACATCGGACGATATATTGAAATCAGAATTTTCCCACTCCCCAATAATCAGTATCGGCAGTGACCCGAAAAATCCAATATCGGTCAGGTCCTAGTTATTCTTATTAATGATCATTGTTTCAAAACATCCCAAAAATGGGATCTCTTCATGACTTCATGATGAAACCAGGAACAAAAACCAACATAACATAGCACCTAATGAGCTCTTTTGGATGCTTTCAAATGTGTTGAAAATTGCAAACGTACAGAACTCTGCTGGTGAAAACAAAACCAGTCACATGAATCACCACAGGAATGAAGCAGCAAAGTGGTTCAATGGTCATCGGCCACGTGGTTTGTTGGAGAGGGAAGCAAGCCTCAGCATCGTACATTCACAGTAGGGCACAACAGATGGCAGCAAGGTTAACTCAGTGTGGCCAGTGTCAGGAAATGGAAACAGTATACCATGTTCTTTTACAATGCAATCAATATTAGAGCGACAGACTAATAAAACAAATTGGTGTTTGTAAACTATAGCAAGGAGATTGCCACAAAAGTTGGACAGCATTTATAAAAATATTTGTGGTATCCAGGATGAATGAACGTATAACAGAGGTCAACTGCAGTATGATTTTTCAATTTATTAGTAGGGCATACACGAGATAAATCACAGCCTTCAGGCCAGACGTTTCATCGCTCGCCATATTTTAGTCCAGAAAGTGGTGGTTAATACACAATTAAGTAGGACGTCAGCCTCCAACAGTAGGAAGAGAAAAATGTCTCAGGTTACATGACATAAAGGAGTGTCAACAGAATTTATGAATGCTGTGAATGGAGCGCCTCTGTGAGTCAACCCACACGACGATCTCATCTTCGTCCTGCTGCTCAGAGTTTTCCTGTGCCCTCCTGTAGATTAATGAGATAATATATTGATACGGTAGTCCTAGAAATGCCACTTACATGTATGTTTGTGTAGAGGGGTATGCACTTTATTGGAGTATAAATAATTATGCAATGTATTAACTACATATCTGAACGAATACCCGTTTTGATGAAAGGAGTGATGTAAAATCATCGATTAATTTCATTTCACTCCTTTTGTCAAAACAGATTTGTTACTCTTTACAAAGTGAATTTCAAAATAAGTGTGTTTTCAATGTGTAGACTGGGAGATGCACATAAGACTCAAAAACAGTTTGATTTTGATGTAAAGTATGATGTTTTAGTAAGAATCCCAACAACGGTACTATGAGTTTAGTTTAATTGGTTTGAGTCAGTTTGAGTTCTTCCTATTTGTGATAGTTTGACTCTAAGTTGTCTTAATAAATGTGAAGTTCAAACATAACACTACATAGAGGACCTTAGACAGTCTAACTCGTTTAATGTGTCCTCCAAAATTCACGCCCATCCTTAAATAAAGTTTGAAAAGCTGGAGATATGGTCACAGTTTATCTTAACAACATCTCGAGTGTTGTCTTAGATTTTAATTGAGTTAATCTGAAGATGATCAAAATGTACAAATGACACTGTGAGGACCAGAAATTCTTTTAGTTTGCTGGGTCAATTGTACTCGTAACTATGCTGAAGCCAAACACCCACCTCTGGTCCTCAGAGACAGTCTCCTTCTGGAACAAAGTTTGTGTTTTGGTGTGGAACAGGTCCATGTGGTGATTGTAGACAGAGTTTAGGTGTAAATCTAGGCTGTCTTTTGGAGCCTGACAAAGACAAAAGAAATGCATTGTCATGAAAAGTTGGTGTGGTTCTATGTTATGGTTAAAGCCATATTTAAAATCATCTTCACCAGAGTTTACCTTCTGCTCATGATGGCTAACACTCCTCCGGTTGCTGGAAAATGTTGCTGTATCATGGAGGCGACTCCAGCGGCTCTCTATCTGGGCAATGTGAGCCTGCTTATGGTTTGTTTCTTTCTGCTCAGTGACAAAAAAACAACAACAACTAACTTTATGATGGAATTATAAACACAATTTGATCAAAATAAAACTAACTGCTGTTGTCAAGAAATTTAATTAATTGGTTTATGGATAATGGGTCATGGCAAAATGGAAACATTTGGATATATTAGTACAGCGGTCTTCAACCACGGAGTTGATAGCTCTAGGTGGTCCACCGAAATCATTTCAAATTTGCATCACAATAATTCAAATGGGGGGGGAAAGTTTTTTTTTTTTATTTAGGCAAAAATAATATTGAGTTCAATTCCAAGCATAGGCAATAATAAGCTACTTTTTGCAAAAATGAGTTACAAAATGAGTGATTCCTATAAAACCTAAGGGGTGCATTAAGGGCCATTTCACATAAGATGTGGTGCGCACTGCGCGTTGCTCTGAAAGCCATTCATGTGTACACAACAGTGAATTTTAATGTAAATGTTTCATCAGCCATAAACATAATAACTGAGTATGAAATAAATTGAAAGAGGTTAAAAATATGTAAGTGTATGGCTAGGCTTAAAATTCCTTTCTTTCTTTAATCTGGGGGTCCCTGTTCTGTTTCTCTATTGCCCAAGGGGCCCCTGGCTGAAAAAGGTTGAAGACCACTGTATTAGTATATGAGCTGTACCCTCCATTTGTCTGACTCTGCACTTGGGTCAGAATTCAATTATATGTATTATGTAATTTTTATTTGCTGTGACATAATAAACTAATAAAAACCATACACTTCAGATTTGAATATTTATGTAAATGAAAAATTGAAACGCTAGGAAATGGATTAAGAGTGCATTGGGAAGGATTAAAATATATTTATATTAGCAAAGTGTTAATGCAGTCTATTATGGTCTTATTTTTATTAGTACCTGTAATTATTGTCTATGGAGGATAGATTAGTGGATGGCACAATTGCTTAAAAAGCCGGATTTAGGTGATCTGCCAACTGTAAACAGCCTGGCTGCAAATATTTTACATGCATAATTCCGTATTGCAATTTCTTCAACAGCATCTCAGTGGCTATATTTCATTGTATGTATGCCTAATAAACATAACTAGATAACATTAAAATGAATGGAAGCAAGAACAAGCATGGTTTTGCACTTTACTGAATGGTGCCCCCTACAGGTGAAGTGCCTCTTCCAATCCAATCAAGTCAGTTACTACAGTGGCAACTTTTGACGAAGGCTGCACTCACACGGTGTGGTTGACATGGGAAAGATGGTATGACATCCCATCACTACAAGTGTTTACACGGTCAAAGAGAGGAGGACACGAGGATTCAAAAAAATCCCATCACACATACTAGTAATTACCAGTAGGAAGTTGTTGTGAATGGTATCTCACAATTGAGAAGTTGGAATTGGGGAAATTATGATATTATGTGAACGCAGCATTATTTGCACACACAAATGTAGCACAGCTGTAACTAATGACATTGATTAGTCTTCTTCTCCTCTTCTACTTAAGGCTCAGTTCCATTCAAGTTTTCCTGTCATACATATTCCAGTACCCAACCATTATTCGTTTCATCAGACTTGTTCTTTTCCAGCTAGGAAAAGTCAAAATGGGGGTGTATAGCATAAAATGTCCAACAGCTAACATGAAAATCAGACAAGTAGAAGATTTGGAATTCAAATGGAAGCACAAGATAAAGAAAATGAAAAAAATAAAGAATTAATAACTAAACACAATGAGTGATAAACTCACCGGCTGTGGCATGCTGCGATAAGTTTTGGACATTTTCTTTATTTTCCTTGTAGTAATTATTGTTTAACTAGGAAACCAAGGGTCTATTTCTAAAATGACTCAGAGTAAAACCTGTGCCAGAAAAAAAATCTAAGAATGATACAACTTTACCCCTACTCCCACTACATTAGGAGTAAATGTCACACAAGGCAAATGAGGTCATTCAGGTAAGGTGGTACATGTTTGTTTGTGTTTGTATATGAGTGTGTGATGATGTCACAGAAAGTAGCATAACCGCATGTGGCATCATCACATTCCATGATGTATGACCACTCGAAGATCTCCCTGGGAAGCCAGATATGATTGTGCGTCAACATCTGTTAGATTTCTGAACCGTAACAGAGACAACAGGGAGAAAAATAATCCAATAAAATAAGTTTTCAAACAAAGCACTGCACTGTATTGTGTTTGGGTCTCTCAGGAAATCCTGGCTCAAATTCAAAGAACAGAAATTAGGACTCTTTATGTCATTGAGGATACTGAAGTTGAGTTATACTTTAGTTGTGTAAAGTTTTTGATAATTTCTACACAGACTGTTTAAATATTTAAATTATCAACTTCTGAATAAATCCCTTAAATCATATTGTATAGAATTCTTTAACTTTTAAGGCTATTGTATCTTTAAATGTATCTTGAATTTCCTTTAAAATTCCTTTTTACTCATCTGCATGGACATAATGTGAGCTGCATTTCCCTTCTTGACATAGCAAAGGTTTTAGAAACTGTCATATGGTTCAAATAAAGCTCCATGTTTTTAAAGCACATTTGGCTTTAAAATGTGAAATTGTGAAAATGGAGCCACTGATGAATGGAGATTGATAGATAGTGGATCTATTTAATGTGCTTCATCACATAACTCACCGCAACTCAATTATTGAGTGTGCCTCGTAGAAAAAGTAGGAAAATCTAACAAATTCTAGACTAAGTTCTCATAGGGTTTTTCACTAGAATTTAAAATAAAACTTTATGAAGAACTTTCTGAGTGGAAGAGGTTAAAAATGCTTTAAAATGCTTTACAGAGGTTGGTCACTGAAGATGAGTATGTGACAATCTGTTGTGAAAAAATCTGCATTTCTGACTTTTAGTGAATGCCATCATAACTGAATTCAGCTAAGATACAAATCAGCCTGGTAAGATGTAACATGAAGTGTAAATACAGGCACCACAGCTGTTCAGACTGAAGCCACACCCAGCAGTCACACACACACACACACACACATACACAGACACACACACAGAACAGCACCTTTGGGCGGAGGTCACCTCCATTCATCACATTCTACCTTTGCTGGACGGACACCATGCAGGGAGGCCTGATCCACCTGTGCCACTGCTTACTGGGTCTGCTATTAGCACAAACCCATGCAGATCTACCAATATGCAAAGAGGTGAGGACGTAATACGTCTTTTTTATACTTTATTAATATTACTATTAACAAGCTAGCCAAATTTAACCGTTCATAACATCATAATAGCAGACAATTTAGTAGTTAGTTGTGGGAATAACTGAAGATTCTTCAAAATATCAAGTTTGTAGCTCTGGATTGCAGATAAGTGAGATGTGAGAGCAAGGATCAGCTTATTGTGCGAAGGGGAAGTAACTCATATAAACCCAAATGATGATTTAAAAGACATGAGTGAAAGCTTTTAAAACAGCTTCACCCAATCACAACATACTGGACGCATAACATTAGAAGGATTTTTCATTAAGTTCTGTTTTAGAATAAAGTGGAACACAAAGATTAAATTGTTTTAAAATCAAGTAAGAACACGCATTTTTAAATGAAGTGCTCATAAACAAGAACTCCACGCTGGCGACATAATTGATTTTGTTTGGTAAAAACTCCACTTTGTCCTTTGGTACTGGATGTGGGAAGCGAACATATGTTTGGCTCCCCACGCACGTTACCTAAGAATGATGGCTACATATGCTTCTGTTTTACCAGAACCGTCGTCTGCTCTGCTCAACCTTGTAATTCACCTTTATCTGTATATTTGCATGGCAGAAGCACCGTTTAAGGATAGTCAAAAATGTCTTTTTATCATGCTCCGGAAGCTACCACTAGGTGTGTGTATAATAGTAATCAGGAAAATGTGAGTGCTTTCATTTCAAGTGTCATTTCAGCCATTTTCCAGGTGCAGCCAGGTGAGTTTGTTTGTTGCCCCTGCCAGCCAGTTGTCCGTGAGACCCATCAGTGGTCACGATGTCCCGTTGCCTTGGTTCTGTCATGTTTGTTTAAAGGAGGTGATTAAGTCTCAGTACATCTCCACTTTGATGCATTTTTACATCAAACCCTCCTGCCTGGGCCCACGTTCACCTGATACCCTGACCACAGCTAATGTAGCAGCCCTAATGGAAAATGCCTCTGTTAACTATTAATCCCACGTGGCTGTGTTTGGGAGTGACCTTCATGGAGCTCAGCCTTCTGTTGACCAAATCTTAACATCACACCAGCTACCTACTCAGTATTCATGACTTGGCCCAGATGCAACAACAAGATAAGATGATAATGCATCCAAGATAACATCGTTATGGCTGGGATGTTGTTTGTCAATCACTCGACTTAGCAACACAACAAACAACTGCAGCCAAATCTCCTGCTGTCGCTGCGTAATGACAACGTCCTGCAACCACGTTCAAATGTAATGTTTACAAAAGGACTGAACTCTGCAGCATTTCTTGGTTAATAAACCCTGGAGGGGAGACTTGTTGCTGCAAAGTTGGAGTACATCCTTGATGCATGAGATTAAAACAGCGGGTGAGACAGCCTCCTCGGCAAATATTAGCCCCAGCGTTTGTTTGGAAAGGAGGCTGGCCTAGTTTTTGCAAGAATTCCACAGGTTTAAAGCTATCCAGTGACTCTTCTACTTCCTCACACACAGTCATCGTTTATGTTTATTATCATACAATCTCCTTCCACTGGAAACTCAGTAATCGTCCGTCAACATCAAACATTGAAAAAAATTTCATTACATACATTTTCCACACAAATACAATGATAACACATATTGTTTAAAATTAGTACAATAAACAAATCAACCTCTTTAACACTGTTAACCAAACACCTTTAATTTACCTGAGAAATGTTTTATCTCTATTATCTTAAAAGGTTCAAGACATTTATGTAAATCTTTTCACATGAAAAACTTGATTTACAACACTGAAGATGCACAAATGCTGTTTCTAAAATTAATAATTATAATAATGATAAAGCTCTGTGGTTTCAATCAATGTTTGGCTGCAATATGAGTGGTTTAAGATAAGACCACTGGCAGATTGCCCAGAGTTTAAGAGATTAAACAACTCTTTGTCTTGCATGGATCACAAGCAGCAATTTTACCACAATTATTATTCATTAGATTATTGTTCCTCTGTATATAACATGTATGCATGTGTGTTTATCAGCAGTTGTAAGTAGACATATTTATAAGGCTTTATGTGACTTAATAATTTATCCACCAAACGTATATAGAAATATAGAAATACAAATATAAATATATATGTATATACCATAAATATATGTTTATGAAAACCAAGAATACAGAGGTGATTACTGCTCTGTGATTAAATATGATCATCTGTTACCCGAGAAAACATCTGCTCATGTCTGGATCGATTTACAGGACTGCTTCCGTGATTGATTGCATTTTTATTTATCCATCTTTATCCAACTCCCATTTTTTGCTTTCACCCGGCAGTCTGATTATCACTTTGAGTACACAGAGTGTGACGTACTCGGCTCACGATGGAGAGTGGCTATTCCCAACAAAGCTGATACATGCACAGGCCTCCCAAATCCAGTCAAGGGAACACAGTGCAGTGAGTATCCCACTATTACATAATTTACGTAATTTTCTCCATGCCATTAATAATCTTAACAATGTTCTTTTCCTATTACAGCTTTTTCCTGCAGTGAAGGCGAGTTCCTTAACATGCAGTCCCAAGTGTGCCAGAAATGTGCGGCAGGCACCTATTCTCTGGGGACAGGAGTGGCCTTTGACGAGTGGGACAGCCTACCCTCAGGTTTTGTCACTCTTGGGAAGAACAATTTTGGATATGCTCACACCAACTGCTCCAAGTTAGTACAATGCTTGAATTAAACTTGGGTCCATTCTCAAAAATGCACAAGTTTTGTGTTAAACTTGAGTGACATGCAGAAAGTTTCGAAAGAATCCAAGAGTATCAGGAGGCATTTTGGGATTTTTTTTTAATAAAATGATGTGCAGCACAGCTAGATTGAAGAGATCATGGTTTGGGTTACTGTAATGAATTTGAAAAATTACTTAATATAGTCCATTATTAATGAATTACTAATATGAAAAGGCCCATTACATTTACCTGTAGGCATTTAAATAAATCTAAACAGTTAGGTTTAAGTGTACTCAGTTACTCATTTACCTGTGTTTAAGGGGTCAAAAAAGTGTTTATTTTGTTTCAAGTTTCACACTGCTGATGTTTTCCCAGCTCCACATGGACACCAAAGGGTGATTACATCGCCTCGAACACAGACGAGTGCACTGCCACGCTGTCTTATGCAGTGACCCTGAAGCAGTCTGGCTCTGTGTCCTTTCTGTACTCCTACCCTGACAGCAGCGTCTACTTTGAGTTCTTTGTGAGTATTTAGATACAATGTGTCATCTACAGATGTTAGAGGAACCATTTGGTGACCTGGATTTTTGTCGTTCAGGTTCAGAATGACCAGTGCCAGTCTACGGACTCTGATAGCCGGTGGATTTCCTTCTCTGAGCGTGAATGGAACAAGCACACGGTTTGGCACAAAATTTCATTTCTTGAGTTATTTGTTGGCAAATTTCAATGTGTAAAATGTATTTTTTCCTTGCACCTGAAAATTTTAATTCTGCTCTGGCAGGTTGAGTTAAACGAAGGCAACAATGTGCTGTACTGGAGAACCGCTGCTTACGATCTGATCTCTGATGCTGTCAAACCCGTGATGTTAAAAAACATTGCAATCTCAGGTAGCCTGTTGTCTGAAGTGGAGTGTCTCCCTTCTTTTGTTCTGCTATATATTCCAGTCCAACATGTTGTTCAGAACAATTTTAAACTTAAATCTTAAATGTTAGCTTGTTGATGATTACACACTGATTAATGGATTTCTTTCAGGGGTGGCCTACACATCGGAGTGTTTTCAGTGTAAACCTGGCACACACAGTGCAAAGGCGGGATCTGCTCGCTGCACCCCCTGCCCTGTTGACAGCTACTCCAACAAAGGTGCTACCACGTGCCACGAGTGTGAAAAAGAAAAGTATGCAGGTATGTATGTTTGTAATTCAAATGATTCACATGATTCTTCATATGTGTGAATGTGCAATCAATCGTTATTTGTACAGCACTTCTCATGCACAAATGAAACTCAAAGTGCTTTCCATAGCTGATGTATTTGATATTTTGTCCATCAGCTCAGGAGAGCGTTTAATTAATTTTATTTTATTTAGTTTGTTTATTTTTATCTTTTTCTTTTACATCACTCTTTGATATTTAACTTTTATCAGTTATCCTGTATCGTGTTCCTTGGTCGATATACTGTATATATGCACTAAAAATGCTATGAGATAACTTTTGTTGTGATTTGGCGCTATATAAATAAAATTGAATTGAATTGAATAAATATATGTAAACACACACACATAGATAGATAATAAATAAAAATAAATATAAAAATAATGATAAAAGAAACATAGAATATATAGAACAATATAACTTTATAAAACAATATAATACAAAATAAATATAAGACACACACAATATACAGACACAGGTATCCGGTTCATATTGGATTTATTTCCTTCTTACATTCATTTAGTG
>OMNV01009087.1:54545-99423 GCA_900303265.1 Brotula barbata | reverse complement strand
TAAAATATAAAATGTAACCAACCAATATAAGAATATTATATAATATACATACATACAGTATATACACACACATACATACATACATACTTACATACATACATACATACATACATATGCACACACAAATATATATACACATATACATATATACAGACATATGTATACAATGTATATGACGGAATATGTGTATAACATATAACATCAAAGTTACACATTTTAAGTTATGACACTATAATACGGAATATATAAATAAATAAAAGCAGTGAAAATAAATGATGAGAGTTTATCTAATCGGTTGAATAAGATGAGAAAACGATTAAAGAAGAAGAAAAGAAAAGAAAATTTAAATAATAAAACAGTCACCACCACCCATCGAACATTTACATGTCATTAAACACAGGCAAGGCAATTTACATGGAAATACTGTTGGAGTGGTTCTACAGTGTTCCGGTCTTATCAGCAGATCTTAAAGCAAACTGTGTCTTTTCTTTTCCTTGATGCCTTGGTTTCTGTTTTGCCAGAGGCTGGTTCAGGTAGCTGTAAACCGAGACCAGCGTGTACAAACAATGACTACTTCTACACCCACACTCCATGTGACTCTGAGGGGAAGGTACAGTAAGAAAAAAACATGACACTACTTTGAAGGGCTAGTTCAGCATTGTTTAGTCCTTTGCAGTTTCAACCATCTGGTGTGGCTATTTCAGTTTCAGAGTCTGCAAACCGTAGACACATCAGCAGCTTCCTGCGTGTATTTAATTCTGTTTTGCTGGGTTTCACAGACACAGCTCATGTACAAATGGATTGAGCCTAAGGTTTGCAGTGAGACTGTAAAAGGAGCCGCGAAGCTGCCCGCTTCAGGGAGGAAGGAAATATGTCCACCATGTAACCCTGGATTCTTTGCCAGCAATTCGTCCGGATGTAAACCCTGCACTGATGGTTACTACTCAAATGGAACAGGTGCTCAATCACGACTACATTTTCATGTAAAAATGTAGCAAATACATTAGGGCACAACATTGTCATAAAA
Organism: Brotula barbata; assembly: GCA_900303265.1. Taxonomy (NCBI): domain Eukaryota; kingdom Metazoa; phylum Chordata; class Actinopteri; order Ophidiiformes; family Ophidiidae; genus Brotula; species Brotula barbata. Next base: position 98,396 of record OMNV01009087.1, on the reverse strand, counting down.
ACTCCTCAAATCCATTATAGTAACCCTTCCAGTACACCCTTAAGCCATGGCACTTTTGATTGCCCTTAAATGTTTCTTTATTCTGGGTGTGTTGGGTATCCTGACATATTTGCTATACTTGGTATCTGATATATTTTCATTTTTTCATTTCTATTTTTAACTGCAGTGTTTATGAAGAAGCATCCAGAGGCTATTAATCAGGAATATTACTGAGATGTCTGATCTCCGTCCTTGTAATATTCACAAATATGTTGTTGTTTCTGCTTCATGTGTTAACCTACTGATACGCGTAACGCTTTAGTGTCTTAAAGTGTCTTTTGCTTAATAACTAACCATGTTCAAGATATTTCTAATTTTACTTCAAAAAGATGCTCATAATTTGTAACCTGTGGTCAAAAACTCCCGGGGAATTTTCTATAATAAATATGAAGAAAATATCTTGAGATTGTATTAGACATTGCCAAAAATGATCAGACTTCTCTGAATTGATTGATTGTATGAATGGTACTTAAAATAATTACAAGTCAGTGTTTAATTGGTCTGACATAATGACACATTTTACCCACAGCCTGCTCCAAGTGCCCTGTTGGCACAGAGCCTGTGGTGGGCTTTGAATACAAATGGTGGAACACAATGCCAAGCAACATGGAGAGCTCCACTTTCCGTCAGGAGTACGGTGACTCCATTCAAAAGACAGGTGAGAAACTCAAACGGAATGTTATGCTTCATTGCATGGCTATCATGGCAGTTGACTCTGATTAGTTTTACACAGTAGCCATACTTACCTACTTGGCTATTAGTTGGGGTGCCTGTGGTGAGAGAGAGTGTTATCAGAGTGAAAGAAGGGGTGAGTGGAGAGCGAAGAGGAGGCTACTATGGTGAAATAAAGGGATAAGATTCTAAGAGGCGGTTATTAGTGTGCTAGGAGGGTGTTACAGGAGTGAGAAAAGTGACTAGAAGGGTGTTAAAAGGGAGTAAATAGGATGACAGTAGTTGTTACTGTGGGAATAACTATGGAAGTGGTAGTACTCTGGTAAGTAGAGCAGAAAGAGGGGCTTACAAGGGTGACAGAAGGGGATACCTGTGTGGTAAGAGGAGGTTACTACGGTGAATGAAGGGGGTTCCACGACGTGGTTATTAGGGTGGGAAGAGGGCATTACAAGAGTGAAAGAAATGGCTAGTATTGTGGTAAAAGGGATAACTACTTTGACAGAATGGAAGAAGTGGTTACTATGGTGGTAACACTGCGTTACTATGGTAAAAGCAGTGGTAAGTGGGTGGTAACCATTGTATCCTTTGCCATGACAGCTTGGGAGGTAGCGGGAGAGTACGTCTACACCACCTCTGGGGATCAGGACACAGACTACCTAATGCTGTCACTTCACGTCCCTGGTTACAGGTGAAACAATGAGTGGATATGTTAAGGAATTTCACTACAAGGGTATAAATAAAGTATGTATGCTTTACTCATGAACTGTATCTCTGCAGGCTGCCTCAGTCATTGGCCAAAAACAGTGAAAGCAATGAACTCTCTCGGATCACGTTTGTCTTTGAGACCAAGTGTACGGCGGACTGCAAACTGTACTTCCATGCGGTGAGGGAAGATTTCACATCATTATGTCACACATGACTCTGGACCCGATCAAAACATTAAGGATTTTAGTATGAATATCTGAGGTGTGTGTGTGTGTTTCTCCTCAGGGTTATAATAAGTGGAATAATGATGTAATGGAGCAGTGGAGCGGCACCAACAGCAAACAGTCATACTCTTACCTGATCCAGAGCAACAGTACGGTCAGCTTCACCTGGACTTTCCGGCGCGCAGAGGAGCCTTCTGTAGTGAGACAGAAAAATCAATCACAAATAATTTGGGTTTTGAGTTTATATCAATATGGATGTGTCGAATATACCACATTTAAGATGTTTTAGATATATTTTGTGTTTTTAAAGGTAAAAAACCATGACCTTAATGTCTTAAACTCTGGAATAGGGCCATCTCAAAGATGACAAATATGAAAGAGAAATTTAGAGGAAATTAAGAATGTCATATCTTTAAAAGAATAATGCTTACTATTATGGATTTATTATGATTGTTTAATGCCTATTCCACCTGATTGAAGACTTACTCATGTGAAAAAGCTCATTAAATGTATCAAATGTACTACAAATATCTGAGCTGTTTGTCGTAGAGTGGAATCAGTTAACCAATTAATTCACCAGTGTTTAAGGGGATAACACAGAGGTAATCACTGCCCTGTTTGCACATACAGCCTGTGACTTACAGCTAAACAACCTCCCTCTTTCTGCAGGAGAGGAAGCACAGTTCTGATATTGCTAAGATTTACTCCATCCACATCACCAACGTGATCGGTGGTGTAGCCTCTCAGTGTCGCCACTGTGCACTGAGCTCTGCTAAAGCCAGCTCTGCATGTGTCCCCTGTCCACCTGGACACTATATGGTCAACGACACAGGAGTGTGTAAGAGCTGCCCTCCAAACACCATCATCAGGCCCGAACAGTCTGTGGGAGAGGCTGCATGTATTCGCTGTGGACCCAATACTCAGAGAAACAAGGTCTGTCTGTCTGTCTGTCTGTTTGTCTCTCCAAACAGAACAAACATCAAGCTGCCCAACTTGGTGTAAACGTGCATGTAAACGTCTACTTAATCTTTGTTCTACAGGCTCACTCAGCTTGTCTCAGTGACTGTAAGTTAGCGGTTCAGATGACAGATGGTGCTCCGCTGCACTATGACCTCTCTCCTCTGGCCAACGTCACCAGTTTCCACAGCAGCCCACGCTTCACCAGTAAAGGCCTGCAGTATTTCCACCGCTTCAGTGTGGGTCTGTGTGGGAAAGAGGTGAGCAACTGCGATCCGGCTGGATAGTTTCTTTGTGTGTGCAAAATCTCGAAGATTTACATTTGTGTTTTTCACACAGGTCAGAGAGATGGCTATCTGTGTGGACAATGTCACGGAGAGACGAAAAGAAGTCAAAGGTTATGTCTGCCGATCTACAGTTGTTCCCTCTGACATCAGGAGTCAGCGTGCAGTGTCATCCCAGCCCTTCATTATTGGGGACTCACTCTTTGGTAAATACTGCTGCATCAGTAGCTAAAATAAACCAGGGATAAAACATTTTTCTCAGTATAAGAAATGCCGAAGAAATGCTGTCATCAAATGCTGCAAACAAATGCAGTATTGTTTATATTCAACATGTGAACAGTTTAAATACGTTTCTTAACTCACTGGCAAAGCATTTTACCCATTTGAATGTTTTACAACTTCCAATACTATACTGCGCGTACTGTGGTTGTCCTTTCTTTGCAATAACTGCAATTTCCATCATGCTACTCTTTTCCATGCTGGTAAAACCTCATACACAGTTGACATAGCAACCTGATGATAAATGCCAGTGTTCAAACCGCTGTTAACTAAGAAAATGTTGTTATCGCAACTGTTAATTATTACTTCGAATTACTTCGATTCTGAATTCCTCTTCATGTTGAATAATTTGTGTACATTGTGTGGAAACAATATACTATATAAACTTATTTCTGTCTCTTAAAGGTGTAACTACAGACACAAGCCTGAATAACATCGCCTCTCCAAAATGGTTGTTCCCAACCAAATCCAGCTTGCCAGATGTTATATTTTATTATAAGTAATTGAAATCAACAATTTCAATTATTTGGTTTCATTCACCCAACCATAAATACCATATTGTTAGAGTTAACAATTTAGAATTGACATGTTATCAATGTTTCCAGGTCTAGTGAGACCACCCAGGCTTGTAAACAAGGCAGATCAACCACCATCAGACTGAGATGTGATCCCACAGTGTCTGCTAAAGACCACATCTCACTGCCAAGGTATCTGAACACTGTCACCAAATGCAACGTTTGAGTCATCCAGATAAAATTTATTTAACATTTATTGTAACATTTATTTATTATTATACTGTGAACCCTTTGCACATAAGCTACCTGTTTGTCTCCACAGCAATTGTTCAGAGGGAACTTGTAACGGTTGCACCTTCCACTTCCTATGGCAAAGCCAGCATGCATGTCCGCTCTGCACCGAAGATCACTACAGAGAGATTGTCAGTGCTTGCATCCAAGGAATACAGGTACAGGTAGCGCAGGCATGGATGCATATTATATAATATTATATGATGTTATATATAGGATAATGTGGAAGATATATCATTATAAATGTATTGTGTACAGTGTTAATCAGACCACCAGGATAGGATATCACTTTAATACATTACCCAGTTCTGATTTGGGGAAATTTAAGGGCACAATCCAGCACATTGCAAATCTGGTGGTTTATTGGATTATTAAAAAAAACCCACTGTGTTAATATATTTGCGTTTCAGAAAACCACCTATGTATGGCAGCAGCCACTGCAGTGTTATGGTGGAGTGTCTCTGCCGCCACAGACTGTCAGTGCTTGTGTAACCCTCGACTTCTGGCTCAAATTTGGCGTTTCTATGGGAACAATCGCTGCTGTGCTGCTCATTGGTATCAGCTGCTACTTCTGGAAGAAGACACGCAAGTATGAACACTGAGCTGTACCCTTAAATAATGTTCACTTCATGCATTCAGTTCTGAAATATACATAACACTGAAGTTACTTGATAAATTTGACTCCAAGAGCGGCTATGTGGATCTGATGATCAAGTGCTCTGGTCCTCCATCCACAGGCTGCAGTATAAGTACTCCAAGTTGGTTATGAGTTCAGGGGGTAAAGAGTGTGAGCTCCCAGCTGCAGACAGCTGTGCTATAATGGAGGGAGAGGATGCAGAGGACGACCTCATTGACCTCACCAAGAAATCCTTCTTCAGAAAAATCAAGAGCTTCTCAAGAGAGGTCAGCCCCACACATGCATACACACACATTCTGCTTTGAAAACAAATCATACTTAATGTTATTATCGCTGTGTTTCAGAGGTCATCAGATGGATTTGATTCAGTTCCGCTTAAATCATCATCTTCAGGCCTGCCAAGAGATGACGAAGACTCTGATCTTGAGTAAATTAGGGGAAGTTTTTTCCAAAGCAAAGAGGAAGTGTTAATGAATGTTTCATCAGCTCTGATGGATGTGTCACTGTGTGCATGGAAAAAGTCATGCTATGAATGCTTTTTATTCATCACAAAAGATATGGGATCCCAGAAGGATTTTTAAATCTATGTGTATGTATTTGGCTGTTAAGCTATAGAAAAGTACAAAACCTCCATATTGGGGATGTGGTGTATATAAGTTAAAGGTTTTCAAAATTAGTAATGATGTTTATTTTGCAGAAATGTTCCCCCAGTATTTTGTAGATGTGAATTTTTATATGTTGTGTGTGTTCATTTTTCTCTTAATCATCTTTGCCATTCATCTTTTTCTACATTGTAGTCTGTTCTTGTTCAATTGATGAAGACATTTCCTCAACAAACACCCCTGGAATTACAACAGACCCCTCATGCTGCCTCTAAGTCCCCTTTATTAGCACCAATTACATTATGTTTTGAAAATAATTTGATAAGAAGCCACAAACAGCTGGTTGTGTAACAAAAGCAAATTACTGGCTGTTGGTGTAATACAACAAAAAGAGTGCAACAATAAAGGACTATTTCTGCCTCTTCTGATTCTTGCTTACAAACCAGAACTAGCTCTGCATTGGACATACAGAACTGACACAGCAGATACATCAAAAAAGAATATAATATGGCGCAAAATAAATACAAATAATATACAATAATAATATACAAGCTCAGGGTCATTTTAGATAACGCCTTCCACCCACTGTGAGACTGATCGTAAATGGGAGGCTCCGTCTCCCACTGGCTCGTTCCAAAGTTTAGGACGGAGCCCTCGGGGAAATTGTTTGTGCCCAAATGTTATATGATACTTGTGACTTTTAGCTTTTCAGGAACAACTGCGGACAATTGTTTCAACTTTTATACACATAATGGACATTAATAAACACTGTCTTTTCGCAGTACAGAGTACAGCTGTATCTGTATTTTGTAAACTTATTAGCTTTTCTCTTTCAACACCTCTTTAGTTGGTGTAGCTCTAGTTTATTTTGTTAAATATTCCATCTATTCTGATCATACTGCCATCTGTTTACAATTTTATAGAAGAGTTCTAGGGCAAAGATTCTAGATGTATTCTATTTTAGTCATCCAGTAAGGATTGAAGAAATTGTCGGACGTCTGATATAAAAAAGAGTCCGAATTGTATCGTCAATCTTAAAATTATTAACGATATTCAAACACAAACAAAACCAAAACCAAATTTGGTGCTAATCCATATAATACACAAAATCTAATCTAATAGTTCTTAATGGTGGACAATTTGCATATCTACAGAAAAGTTTGAAGTGCAAAACAAGAAGACTACTTTAATCAAATGCAGAAATACCTTTATACAGTACCTATAATAAACTTAACACATACATTAGTGTGTATGAACGAAAAAAGAAAAGTCTAGTTAAATTTCAAGTCAAGTTTATTTGTTTAGCCCAGTATCACATGCAATGTATGTTGTAAGTATATTTACATGAGGGTAACGTAGAGGGAGCGGGCCCTTTAATATTACATCTAAGGGAATTGTGTAGCCAGGTAACATTCAATTAACTCATTTTACAGGACACTGATTTTTACTGGACTGTTCTCCCAGAGTGTCAGTATTTCCGATAGTCCCTGAAAGCAACCTTCTGGCCTTTCTAACTTCTCTGGTCTCGTTTGTCCCCAATAGCTTCATCTCGCGAGACTTTGCTACAACGTTGCAAGCGGGGCGAAATCTCGGAAACTGAATGCAGAAGGAGTGCGTGCGGAATAAGTATCTTGTAGAGACTTAAATTTTGCATTTAACACGCGGCAACAGTGCATCGTTTTGCAAAGAATCCGGAACGTTAGATTTATATATTCCTTTTTTAGTGGGGACAAACGCTTTCCTTATCGTCTCTCTTCGTAACTTGTGGGAAGTTAACTCCGTCTCAAGTGGGTTTCCACCTCGCACTAGAAAGTCAACTTGGTGGGCTGTTGCTTTTCTGCAGGAATGTCGCAGAAAGAAAGACCCCAGTTTTATCGGCAAGAAGTCAACAAAACTATCTGGGAAGTCCCAGAGCGCTACCAAGGCCTTTCTCTGGTCGGCTCTGGAGCCTACGGATCCGTGTGGTAAATCATTTTTTAAAATTTTGTGTGCGTGTGTTAGTCTTGTCACCTAAACTCCATTCATTTTAAGAGGCCTAGGTTAGCTCTGCCGATTGTTGGCTAACTTAGCAAGGTGGAGCGGCGAGTTTTCTTTCAACAAAGTCGTTTCCCTCTTTATTTATCTCATTCTCAGTAGGATTCGTAATTAACTAGCTTCGTATCAGGTCGCACAAACTATATTACAGGAAATTGCTTGCAGGTCTTAGTTACACAAGCAGGAAAGAGTTCGGTCTCATCTTGTTAGTGTACATCCCTCAATGACCTCTTAAGCGGTAGAAGAGTCAGTGTTTGTGTATCTTTACATTTGCTTACTGCATCAATCCCTGTGAACACTAGAATGTTTATTTTATTTTATGTTCATGCAATAAATTTATCATGGTGTATTTTGGGGAAGTCTGCATAAAATAACACGATAAATAAAACGTCAAGAGAAATAAACAATGCCATATCATAATAAATTATGGGTTGATCTAATGGATTTTTCTTTTTCATAATATTTTGAATAATTCTGGCACTTATCCACCACCACCAACAACAGAAGACATTTATTGGTGTTTTGGATGATCTTGTGCAATTATAGAAATAGATTATTAGAGTTTAATGTATTTGACGGGAATACCAGTACAGGAAGTGAAATGGATTTGCTATATGAGAGCATGTCTGAGGGTTTTCCAGAAGTGAGTCATACTACAGAAGCAATTTATTAGTTTGGACATAAACAGGTGCAGATGGAAATAAATCAAACCACAGAGAGACAATCGGCCAGGCTTTTGATAAAGAACACAGTGACGCAGAAGGGAAAGTATTCCACTTACTCATTCTGTTGCTGCATAACATTTAATTTAAATTATATTAAGTTTCACCCTTTAGTCTTCTAATCTGAGCAGGATGAGATGATGAGAAATTGATTCAGTGTATTTAATTAAGTATTTAATCTAAACTAGGAGAAAGTGAATAACAGCTCTGATTAAAAAAGCATAAAAATAGATTAATCCTAGAAATCTTATGAATGAAAATTTTATGTAGGTCTTTTGTGAATATTTTTAGTAACAAGATATCACATCTGCAGTGATCAGACATTTGCATTTAAATTGAAGAATGGGTAAATAATGTCATCTCTTATAATAAAAGGTGCTGCTGATAAGGTGGATTTCTTTAATGCTGTGTAGTGGTAAAGTGTTGAGATCTTAACAGAATGGTCTCTTGTGTTGTCTGGCTGTGTTGATCTGCCTGGGACACAACATTGTTGGCTGTACACTTGTTTAGTGAACAGATGTTTGTTTTGCAAATGGAAGTGGACAGCTGTGCTGTTGCTGGGCAATAAGATAATCTGTTGCTGGTCAGATTACTATGCGCTGGTCATGGTTACCTATGTTTTGTTTTGTTTTCTAAAATAGCTCATTGACTTATGACATTGGTGTTTACATGATTGAATTTGCCATAAAACTGAGATCAATAACTAACAGTTAATTAACTTAGTTATCGATGTACTTATATACTGGCATTATTATTGTTATAAAGATCTCCATTGTGACTAGGTTTTGTTTTTATGAGTAGTCAATTTGTGAAACAGCCATTTAACGTTTTTATCAAACGATGATGTATCAAATGATGGAATTCTCAAATTCACAGCATATTGTAATAAAGAGTTGAGAGAATTCTTTGTATTCACAGTTGGCCTTGTTCTGGCCATGCCTGTGGTTTGATGAGCCAAGATTTACAGGCTGGGTTTGGGTTGAACCGTCACTCAGCCTTCAGAGAGCAGAAGAGACTCCAGGCTTGCATGTACACAATCTGCTGAGAGATGACATTTTTTGCTGATGTCACCCTTTTCTTCGACATCAGCAGCCCATAGTGTTGGTTTCAGAAGCAAACTTAGCCTGACCTACAATAATGACATGATTTTTCAAAAAAGTGTTGATAATGGATGATGGACAATAATTATATTACCGAAAGGATTAATTTTTTATGTAGAATGTAGGTAATGCTATAAAATGTATTGTTTCAATTTCTAATAATAATGCCAAATGTTTGCTTCCTCTCTCAACAGTTCTTCTTATGATGTGAAGACTGGCTTTAAGGTCGCTGTAAAGAAACTCTCTCGACCATTTCAGTCCACCATCCATGCCAAGAGAACATACAGAGAGCTACGGCTGCTTAAGCACATGAAACATGAAAATGTGAGTCTTTCCGTTGTTCTGTTTGGCTTTTGAATGTCCCATCTCTCCTTGCATTGTTGACTTAAATGTGACAATATTGTTGTAGGTGATTGGGCTCCTAGATGTTTTCACTCCTGCTACCTGTCTGGGGCAATTCAGTGATGTGTAAGTAGAATTTATGTCATATATAATATGTATGATAAACCCGGATATGATCTGTCCTTCACCCCAGGTTTCCCCACACCATTTGTCTCAGAGTCTGGATCTCACCTCTAGAAAAAAAAGTAACAAAGGAATGGACAGAGTGTCTGTAGATTGTCAGCAGCAGACAATTGTTTTCATGCCTGGAAAACACCTGGGTGTCAGCCAATAGACTAAACAGAGTGGAATGTTTCCTATCCAGCCTGTTATGTACTGAGCCTCTTGTTGCTGGGACAGTTGTTTCACCCCAGCTATATTTCATTGTGCTTGACGGCTCTCTGTGGCTGCTTCAGGCAAAACAGGTAGTTGGGTGTTTTTTATTGCCAGTGTTGCAAGTTGCAAAAATAGGAAATGGACAGCTAGATGGTGAATCAGACTGGAGACGTTGTGCTGCCACTCTCACAGTATGTAAGCTAATGGGCCCCCGGCAGACTGAATGTGCCATATTCAGATACAGTTTAGGGAGATTGCAGCATGTCTGATATGTGTCCCACTGACTACTTGTAATTAGGACTGGGATGATATGGCCAAAATATCATGTCGAAATATTTTCCCCACGATATTAAGGTTATGATATTATTTTCAGTACATATAATTTTTTTTCTGGTACAAATACCATAGGAACTGCAACAGTAAGCAAGGTGTTCTATTACTTATACTGAAGAAAAATAGGGCCAAATTAAAAATTCTGTGTTAAATTTAACAATTTTATGAGAAACGTAAATAAGGAACTATGAGAAACGTTAAGATATAATAACAGTATAATGTAGCGCATGACTTCAGGTAAAGAATATTTTTGCAGCCCATATTTTCATGCATTTTCCATATATCACTCTCATGGGTAGTTTTTCGTGTGTACAAACAGGTTGCCTGCGTCGCCGCCCTTTGCCGTCCAGCCTTGTTTGTAAATCTTGCAAAAAAATTTCAGTGCATTGTCTGTTTTTAATGGCCAAACCATACCATTGAAGAAGTCCCGTTTTAGGAGCTAAATTCTTGTGAGTTTCAGTGCTGGAACTTAGCTTGGACTCCATCTTGTTAATTTGCCCTCCACAAAGTTTGATGGCAAATTATGTTGTACATGGAGATCTAACGATTACCGTTTTAATGTTTTATCACAGCAGAATTACTGTTTCAACCTTTAGTTATTATTACCAGCACGTTTGATTACCATGCTATGGAACACTCACGGTAAAGAATGTCTTGTAGGCAGGCAGACGCAAGCAGCATGCCTACAGTGGATTTGTTTAGGGAAATGACAACATGGTGGAAAACACAGCTGTCACTTTTTCCAAAAATCATGATCGAACAAATTTCGAATGACAAGCAATACGTTCAAATATATTCAAATGCCCATACCCCAGTGGCTGCTCCCCTGTTTAACCGTAACAGTTTTTACATGACATGTTATTATTTATGTCTCTTACGTTGTCGTTATAATTTTAACATTGCATTCTACTAGCAGTTTAATGTTTACTCTCAATAAGTCGTATTGTTGCCTGCCACGCTCATTTTGTGACACTTCTTAAACAACTTCTTAAAGTGCTATAGTGATAACATTGAAGACAAACATTAAAATTAAACGTTGCTCAGCTTTCCTTTGCTGCCTTTAACTTCACTGCCTCACTAGAGTCCGCAGATTTGTTGTTGTCGTGGTGTAAAACAACTGCTTTTTACAAAGACGACAAACAGCCCTGTCATAGTTGGTTGTGGTGTAGAAACCAAAATCCTTCCACACACTACTTCTCTTGGCTCGCTACTGTCATCCATTTTGTCATCACAATTAACATAAAATGAGTAGTTGAGTTTTCTCATAGGTCAGCGGGTCATGCAATAGGTCAAGCTCATTGTGAATTTTTAGAGTGCCCTCTGCTGGATCACTTCAGACTGTCTGTTGCATTGTAGACTGTAACGACTGGTTTCGAATGTGCTACTACAGTTTGAATATATATACAGTATATGTGTGTGTATATATACTGTATATATATATATGGAGATTTTTTTCACTGTCTATGAGGACAGAGTCGAAAGCGTGGTTGTGTTTTTGGTTTTGTAAAAGTGCTGAGGGGAGCTTGATTGACGAACGTGCAGAAAAAAAGTCTGAGTATCCCAGCAACCAAAGTGCCATCGGAGAGATTGTTCAGTGTCAGCAAGGACATCGCACATCACTGCTCAAACCAGACAAAGTTAATATGCTGACATATTTATAGTTCAGTCTCAAGTGAACAAGGATGCATACATACAGGATGTCGGGACAGCGGCAACTTATTTCTCTTTTAAAGAGAAAAACAAAATGTCTTCTGGTCCGGCATAATCAATGCAGCAAAATCTGTAAAAGATTAGATCTCATTACTTGGGCATAAAATGGGGATTTTTTTTTTGTTGGTTATTCTTTTCACATTTACAATATGCACAGTGTGTGCTTGTCTCTCAGGGCTACATAGTGCTATCTTAAATATTAATGCTTTGCATTTTCACGTTTACTTTAAAGTACTGTTATATATTAAAATGTGGTATGATGCCCAGTACTATTTGTTGTCCCATCCCAGGTTCAGGGGTTTTATCCATTTTATGTTTTATTGATCTTTGTACAGATAAACTGCTTTTGGCTGCAGACCCGGGGTTATGCAGCAACTGTTGACCAATTCCCTGCCCGAGGCCTTGGTCAAAGGCTAGAAAGTTTTCCCTCATACCTTTGGTGTGGGAAGAAATGGATAAAGTCACTGAAATAACATGCAAAGTTCAAGGACCAAGAACGTTCTTGATGTGAACTCAGAATGAATTGAGAAATTTCCAACTTTTTGAATGTGGGGAAATTGTTGGCAGGTCACAAGGCAGTATAGCTGAACACGAAGGAGAGTTGCACTGATTTTGTTTTCTTACATACACACTTCAGAACTGTGTTCAACTTGTTTGTTGTAAGCACATTTTTTTTACCTTTGGCTTTTGTGTATTAGTATATGTGGCCACATATTTCTGATCTGTGTGGTGCACATATGCCATTGTGCAGAACTGCCCACTTGGGTTAGTTTACTGATACATTTAACTGCCTCTTTTCCCATCACCTCGCTGAATAGTCTGACCTGTGCAGTGTGTGGAGCACTAGTGTCATGAGTTAAAAAATGTACATTTTAGAGCATTTTTCAAGGCGCCTCATATTTGGAGAATAGCAGCATGCATCAGAAAAACAGTTGTGTCTCTGTTTGCAAAAGGAATGGAAAGCACTCGTCCCAGTTAGCCCCCACCTTCTCAGATTATCATACTGTCACGGCAGACTGAACTGAAGGCAAAATGAGGTCACGAATGTAGACTGTGTGTGTGTCTGTGTGTGTGTGTCATGGCAAGGGGGGTAATGGTAGCAGAGTAAACTTGGAAGCAGAGGCTGACTGTTTATTTAACATGGGAAATGTTCTGCATGCAGCGTGATATCCAGAGAAATCCTGGGATGTGCAGGTGCTGTAAGTGTGCTTCCCCTCTGTTCTAAAAATACAGACTCACAGCGTCATGGCAAGGCTCCTCAGAGCTGCAGCCATGCTCCTGTTTCTATAGGACAGAGGTGGATACTATTTATATACTTTTTCCAAGCTGGCTGAACTTCATCTTTGTCCCTGTGTTGCATTTGGAGTCACTTGGAGGACGAGTACTGAGGACAAGTTTAATCATAACCACATCCTATTTTAAGTTCTTGCTCTCTGCTACGTGAGAATATAAGAGTATTCATGAAATGGGTGTTTGTTGAGCAGCAGCCTGATGTATCCAGCACAAGGCTCTGTGTGTTTTGGATCCAAAACTGCCAGTGCCAGCATCCTGTTCCTTCTTTCCAACACAAGTGCTGTCTGGGACTTTCATACCAAATTATCCACTGTTGGAGTCCCATTAAGCACATTATCGGTCGGGGTGTGTAAATAACATTCCGTTTGTGAAGGTTTTCGCCTTTCAGTGCTTCTGGAGGGGATGGTAAGGTTGAAAGAGAGTAACTAATAACCGGTTTAAGCTTGTATAGCCATATGGGAAATGCAAACAACTCCTCAAATCTACTAGAATAACAATTACCTGACTTCATATTCATATTGCATAATTCTTGTCTTGTAGCGTTGGGTAAATTTCAAACCATAATGACTGTCTTTTTGTAATTGCAGGTATCTTGTCACTCACCTAATGGGGGCAGACCTTAACAATATAGTGAAATGTCAAAAGCTCACAGATGACCATGTGCAGTTTCTCATATACCAGATCCTCCGAGGATTAAAGGTGAAGCACCATTTTATGACACTCTTACAATACTTCATGCAGACAAATCGAAATACCAGCAGTTCATTTACATTATATTGTTGAAACTAAATACGTCTTAAAACTGACAATGTTATTTAATGTCCACTTTCTTTTTCCAGTATATCCACTCAGCTGACATCATTCACAGAGTAAGTGCTATATTTGATCACATTCACTAAGATTCAGATATGTCTGCTTGGTGTCTGACTCAAAAAGTGTATCAGAGTTTTTTAGTCTCCCACATGACCGAGACAGGTTTCAGCTTTGTGCAAACACTGCAGTAGAGGAAGTTCATTATCAGCATCTTTACATTTTGTTACTGACAACATGTATGCGAGCGCACACTTTTGAGCATGAGTAGAAAATATCTGTGTGGAACTCATGCTCTCAAACTGTCAGATGACGCTCTCGAATTATGGCAAGAAAATAATGTCATAGATATCAAGAATTTTTTTCAAATCAACATTGACCAACAAACTTGCCTTTAGGTGCTCACATGCCCCCCCTGCCCTCAGTGTCAACACAGTGAGCCTCGCACCTCACCTACCTCAAACTTTTATGTAGCACTTGTTTGAAGTGGTTTCAACCTGGCTCATTTCCTTTTTTTAGAGGTATTCTCACACAATGATCTCTCTTGTATTAAATCCCACTGTTATGTTTTTGGGCTTCAGGACCTCAAACCCAGTAATCTGGCAGTGAATGAAGACTGTGAGCTTAAGGTCAGTGAACTTCTGCTCTCGATCAGAAAATCCAGAATCATTTATAATTATTGCATGGGTGAATATATTTGCTTCCTTTACTCAGATCTTGGACTTTGGTTTGGCACGACACACTGATGATGAGATGACTGGTTACGTGGCCACACGCTGGTATCGTGCCCCAGAGATCATGCTGAACTGGATGCATTACAACATGACAGGTACATGGCCTCAAAACTCCTTCCCACGGAAATTGTTAACAACCTTCACATAATTGGAAAAAATATCATATCATTATGTTTTTGCCAGTGTGTCACAATCTATGACATGGAATCCTTGCATTACAATCTGCTACAATGTGTTTTATCAGGGCATTTTCTTAGTTGTGCTGCTCTTTGCTTAATAACCACTGGGTGTCAGCCTAATATCAACAGACGAGTATTTTGTGGTCTGTAAACTAAAAGTTATGTTTCCGCGCATATGATTGGAGACCTGTTAGCTAAGCTAACTGAAAGGAAGGGATGATGCTGAATGATGTATTGATTACCTTTATATGACTCATGCTAGCATGACTGAAACGGTAGAAAACATACAAAAACACATTAAGTCAACAGCTAACAAGCTCAGATAATAAACCATTGCAAGGTTTGGTCTGTTTTTGTGACAAAAGAATAACAATGGACATGATTTCTTTGTTAATGCATGCTTTCTCCAAATACTGCACTTTTTCTATACTATTGCACTTTTTGTTTACAAGGTTGGGTTTTGCTTTTAAAGCGCTGTATAATGCCCTATCCACACTTGACTGGTATTACCTACCTGGGGACCTTATGTGATGTAGAAATAACATCCTCCACGCCTATGCTTTGTGTGCGTTCACGGACATTATCAACCAGATGTGATGTAACGATGCTGTGCTGCAATCAATCAATCAATAAATAGTTAGCCGTCGAATTCCCATCTCATTTCAAAATAGACAAGAGAAAAAGAGAGTGGTTATTGAGCAAGGCACTGAGTGAATGGATAGGAGGAGCGACGTCACAAGAAAGATGAATGAGAGGAATAAAATTTTATTTTCCGAATGTTTCACAGAAGCACAAAGAACCCCGCACCTCCATCTATTTCATCAGATTTCAGTGTTCTGATGGGCTTGAGCTTGCCGTTTCTGTGAACGGGTCTCCACGTTTTGTAGCGTGATGACCCTCCTGAATTTGCACCCAAAATGCCGTCAAAACATTATTCATAATTTCCACAGCAGCCTCCTTATTTCTTGACTGGGAAAGAGGCAGAAAAAGGCACACAGAAAACAAAACATCGCAAAAAACCCCCCCAAGAAATACACCATATCACTGAAATGTCAAATCACATGGACTAGTATCATCACATGACCTGTGTTTGGCAAAATATGATGATGTTTTAGGTGGAATTTTTACTTAAGAAATTATGGACATGGCTGATTCGCACAGGATTAAGATCACAAATGACCACTGCAGTCATTACAAAATGCCAGAGCTCACCAGACAATACCAGTTCTGTTCAAACAGGGCTTTAGTCAATAACTAACAGATTAAAGCAGAAGCTTCACTCTAAACCAGTCAGGCATCAGAATAAACTATTCTGATGACTATTGCAGACTTTGTAAAAAAAAAAAAGAAAAAAAGCCCATATTATGCCGGCTGTATTTCAGTGGTGTTGAAGTTGTTTGTTATTTTAGACCAGGAAGTCATAACGTTTGTTCCTGTTTTTCTGTTTTTCAGTTGACATTTGGTCAGTGGGGTGTATAATGGCAGAGCTTCTAACAGGAAAAACTCTCTTTCCTGGTACTGACCGTATCCTTTTTTTTTGTATTGTTTTGTGGACGATTTCTCCACGTATCATCACCTCAGATGTCTAGTGGCTGGTCAGCAACATTGTGACATGGTATTTACGTAACAAATAAAATGAGTTGATCTTTGTTATGGATTTATTAGTTTAAAATACTGATCACTGAGAATTCATGTTCTCTGATGTCACCCGTTCACACACCAATACTCATGGTAAGTTAACTGCATTTCTATAGCCCTTTTCCCGGTCTCGAGACCACTCAAAGTGCTCTATGTTTGCCTTACGCATTCACACACACACACACACACACACACACACACACACACAAGGCCCACTTGCTTGTCAGGAGCAGTTCGGAGTTGGGGTTTGCCACTCCGATCACTAAATGATTACCCTACCCCATAAGCCACGTTGCCTCTAATGCTCTCATTTGCATGTGAAATATAGTACATAAATTGAGATTGAATATCACAGATCATCCCTAAGTAGTACTGGTTCGACAAGGTTAAAAACTCGGGAGTTCAGGTTCCTCTTGGTCAACTCTTCATTGTCTAGATTCTGGTCTTCCTTTACTGTGTTTGGTAGACATTGATCAGTTGAAGCTAATCATGCTGCTCGTCGGAACACCAGGGCCTGAGCTCTTGATGAAAATATCTTCAGAGTCTGTGAGTTCTCAACGATATGCAAGTTTGTCGTAACTCATTTCTTCTCCAAAAGAATCCATGTTTGGTGCTTTGCTTTTGCGTGTCATTTATTTTCTGCTTCTTCATGCATGTGGCTTGGTGATAACACATAAGACCTGCTTGCTAACACAGCAGAAGCAAATGATGTTTACCCTTAGATCATTTTCACACAAGTGATTGAGACCCTTGTTGTTTGATATGTCTTTTTCTCCTCTAAATCTGAAAGAACCACATTCATTTACATTTCACATTCTGCTTCTAAGAGTTTGCCTTTCACAATAACCTTGTTGTGCAGCTAGAAGTTAGCCAAACAGTGTCCTATTGAAAAGCAGCTTCTTAACCAGCTCTGCTCTATCGCTATACACCCCTTGACACAAGCCTTGTAGATATAAACCAGCTTCAGCAGATAATGCATCAGTGTCCTATTGAAAAGCAGCTTCTTAACCAGCTCTGCTCTATCGCTATACACCCCTTGACACAAGCCTTGTAGATATAAACCAGCTTCAGCAGATAATGCATCTTACAGGAACACCCCCATCTTCTCTAATAAGCAGGATGCCCAGCCATGAGGTGAGCAGAATGCATAGATGCTTCACAGTCCTAGACAGTAGAGTCGGATCATCACTACGCACCTTCCATAGGCTTGTAAAAAGAGTGGCTCTGTCTGTAGCATCTACTAATTTTGAGCTTCACAGCAGCAACTAACTTTTTTATACTAACATTGTCAGAATTGAACAATAGTATTTGGTAATAAATTATGGTTAATCTGATTACACTTAAATTGACTTAACTGATGAAGATTGACTTCTGTTCAAACCATTTTCATCAGTAAGGACTCTGGGTGTCGTTTATGGGAATTTCAGATTCATTTTAGTTGTCAAGTTTTTCAGTTCAATTATGATAAAGTGTGGCGCTTGCTGCGTGTGATTTGTGAAGTAGGATTTAGGAAAGGCAATTCTGTGGTTGGCATGAACTCATGAAATACCGAAACAAATTAAAAATGAAATAATTACAGAAAGTATTTGTGTGAGGAATCGGCTAACAGCACATTGCCATGTTTTTTTCCTTAAATAGTCCTCCTTATCGGTAAACGTGAAATCAGCACGTAATATTTCTATGCACTGTTAAAACTACTACATTTATTGATAATAGATTTCTTCACTCTTGCAGTTTAAGACAGCATTATGATTTATAATGCTGCCCCACATGTTCATGGCTAAAAGTAATGTATTGGTGTTTTTTACTTTGATGCGTGAGTATTTTTAACAGACTGTACTGAATGTGGGTTACATGTAGCTGCTTGTGGGAGATGACGAATAAATTCCATATTTTCCTAGGCCAGGAATTACATCAACTCCTTGCCGCAGATGCCCAAAAGGAATTTTGCTGACGTATTCATTGGCGCCAACCCACAAGGTAATAACAGAGGAACCAGGTTTTTTGAACACATGGCAATATAGTATTGTTGAAATGGTTTAAGTCCTATGAAATGTAATATTTTCCCTTAAAAGCATATGCATAACACTTCTTTCTTCATTTTGGAATAGTTAAAATCTTAGATGAAACTCTCTGATCCATGTTGCTGCCCAGCCACCAGATTTTAGCATGTGTTGACATGGAAACGCAGAGTTCTAGGCCATGTGTATATGATTCGTGTTTGGATGAAGCTATGTTTATAATTTTTTGTAAAGCTGTGGACCTCTTGGAGAAGATGTTGGTTCTGGACACAGATAAGCGGATCACAGCAGCTGGGGCTCTTGCTCATCCCTACTTTGCTCAGTACCATGACCCGGAAGATGAGCCTGTTGCCGAGCCATATGACCAGAGCTTTGAAAGTCAAGAACTGAAGATTGAGGAGTGGAAAAGTATGTGGACATTGTATTTGGATGTGCTCTACAAACGCACATATCAAATAATCCCAAGTAGTTTTAATATGAAAAATGCACTCCTGTAACAACATTCAGTTGAAACAATACGTAAAATATGAAATACTCATTTCATAACATGCAAGTATTAAAAAGCTGAAAGTTTTGTGAACATGTTTGAAAAAAGAAAAAAGGTCTCCTTGCAATATTGTTTATTTTCAGAATTGTTATGGCATGATTGGGCTGAGTAATTCCATAGCAATCACCTCTAATGACCACTTATTATCACCTGTGCAATAATCTTGAAAGTCATAACCCATTCACTGACCTGCTCAGGCTGCATGCATTTTCAAACAAATTAACCAAACAAACTGATGTTTATTATATTTGTTTTTGTTCTTTCTTACAGTATTAACCTATGAGGAGGTTTCTAGTTTTGTGCCTCCTATCTTTGATGCTGACGACATGGAACCTTGAGATGCTACACACATCAGCCTTACCATCCACCACATTAGTAGTGATGACAAAGATGATCATTCGTATCATAGAAACTCTCAACCACAGTTGTATCAGAGTACCTACAAACATAAGTCAATTAGAGAAAACATTCTTCACAATTAGTTTCTGTAAGGGATCATTACCAGTCCAGACCACAACATGACCAATTATCATTATATATATTTTTTATATAAATGAACCACTAATTTAAATGGTCCATTGCTGGGAAATGTCCTGTGTCACTTTTTGCCAATATGATTTTATATTCCTCTGAAGATTTTTATAATGACCTTTTTGGCTTATCACTGTGACACAAAACATCCAGAAACATAACCTATGGCAGTGCTTTTTTACTTAAATTTACTCAAGAAAGTAACATATCAATATCTTTCCGTTACTATCATTTAGATAAAAAGAATGTGCTAGTCTGCTACTTGTCCTGCCATGCTGCCATACAGCACTGCCATGTTTAATTGTTAAATGAGTATTGAATTTTCATTCATAATTACTGCCATCATATTTGATCTATTTTTAAGATGTACATATTTATATACACACACACATATGTTTATATACAGTATGTGTGTATATATATATATATAAACTGTATATACAGTATATATACAGTATATATGTATCTGCGTACGTGTAAAAATACTTCATACCTGTGAGTAGAATTTATGCTTTTACTTTTTGAATGTGATTGTTGTCTGTGCTCTGCAACAGAAGTTTAGATTTCCTTTATTCTTTGTTTTGATAGTGTTGTGTTCCTGTGTCAAGCTCCTCTCCACAGTGCAGTCTCATCTGTATAGATAACTAAGATGAAAGCCATACAACTTCTATAACCAATATATTTTCACTAGATATTTATTGAATATTAAGAAATAATTTAAGTCACTGATGTTTAAGCTCAGTAACAAAATAGGAAACGCTGTATTTGTGGGTACACGTTCAGCTCAAAAATATGTAAATATCTGTGCCATATATATATTTTTTAAATCTTCGACTGTGATTTGTAAAGCTAGTAAGCAATCACTGTTGGTGTGTACATCATCTAAAGACTTTGTGTTTGTTTGAGAGTGTTGCTGGTTTACAGGAACATTTGATAAAAACTTTGAACAGAAATGGAGTTCGAAAAGAGGGATTTATGATGTATTTATACTTTACGAAGAAGGTATTTATAGACAGTTGAACTATCCCATAAACTGTCAGTCCAGCAGAATAACTACTATCATCAGTCTTTTGTTTATCAAAATAAAGAATTATTTTAAGAGATCTCAATTGCTTATAGAGGGTTTTTGTTATCAGTATTGTCACACATTTAGTAAGCATTTACAGATGAATTGCTGATAATACTTGCTTATATTTATAACCTTCCTCCTGGATTCATGTCAAAATCTTATTTCAGTATTTCAACATTTCATCTTAATCAGACATACTCCACGTGATTAGAACGTCTTTTTAAGATCTGTACCTACATCAGGTTCCCCCAAAATATGTCTTAAGCAGCCATTTCAAGTGTCGATCAGTCATACCATCACCAATAACCCAAGTTAGTTATGCATTGACTATTGGTGACCAATTGTCAACACAAAGAACACCACATTGCAAAAGCAAGGTAAAGTTTGTTTATATAGCACCATTCAGACACAGGCAGTTCAAAGCGCTTCACAGAGAATAGAATTTAAAAGCAAAGCATAAAAGTCACAATTTAAAGAAATCGTATAAAAGCATTAGAATTAGAATTGTAAAACATACAGTTCAGGGACCGAGGGAATAAATAGCCCAGGATTTAATACACTATTGCAGCAAACTAGAGGCAAAAAAAATCCAAAAGCTGCCACTTATGTTTAGTTTTGACCCCAGGAACAGTGAGTGAACCTGTCTCAGATGACCTGAGGCATTGGGATGCTACATAAAGCACATCAGAAATGTAGTTTGGCCCGAAAGTAGGAGGATTGCAATAAACTGTGCAAGTGTACATAAGAAACTGGTAACTGCATTCTAATTCTAAGGGCTACTTATTACTAAAAGGCTTTTATCTTGATCTAGAGTAGTCATTTAAAGTGTGTGTGAAACTGCTCCAGTTAGTTCGACACATCTTTAACGATGTTATAAAATCATATTTCCTACACAGTATTGCAAATCTTATAGGGTTAAAGGCTTTTTGTGCAGAACTACTCAGTGCGCATGCGTGGAACATTCGCTCACTGGCGGTGTAGCTAACGGCTAAGCTACGTTTCCAGTCAACATGGAGAGGAAAGGTAATATTCACAACGACACACAGTAGTAGTGCATTCAAGTGACTCCAGCACGTATGTTTGTTAATATTACAGTATATGTGTCATAAATGTAAAGTTTATCTGTGCCGCACTCTCTTCGGTTCAACCGAACACGCCTGTAACGCACTGTTGAGCTGGAGCAAGCTAATGTTAGCTTTAGCTTCAATGGAATATGTCAGGTTTAGCTAGCTGCGTTTAGCGTTGTGCCTCCCTCAGTTTTATACGCCACATAAAATACCGTCGTTGTGTTTATCGATTAAATGATAAGGTGAACGGCTACGGTTATTTCGTGAGCTACGGTAATGTTAGACCTTTCAAAAAAGAAGGGTCACTCAGGTGGGAGAAGGTAAGCGGTGTGTTGTACATCCTTACAAATATTAAAGTAACGAACTGAACAACAGATCCGCTTATGGTTTAGACACAATACAAAGCATAGCTGCTGATTGTACGAGTTATCTGTAAGGTATCTTATTCAGAGATTTTTCACCACCTTTTCCGTGCGATTTGTGCTCGTGTCACCTGGGCAATGAACTTCAACCAGTGATTAAATAAAAAAATTATCTTTCTTTTCTTTTCCAGTTTTGGCCCTCCAGGCGAGGAAGAAGAGAGGGAAAACAAGGAAATCCAACAAAAAGTGAGTTTTTACCACAACTCGGCAATTGTCTCCGTGTTGCATGTCAGACTTTTTAAGATGGTAAGCCGGTATTATTATTTAAAGGACACAGCTGATGGTCTGACTCACGCACTGTCTGTGGCCCATCCAGACCTTCAGAGCTTCAAAGTGACAAGACGTGTTTGACTGCTTGCTGTTTTTGATGTGTACCGCCAATGGTTACAAATAGAATGAGGGATTAATCTTCTCATCTCAAAGGAAAGCAGTCAGATTTGGTTTGCATTCATACTTTTCCTTGTATCGCAGTTTTCCAATTTAAATTTGAAACGGTAATTTTCACAAGACAGGTAGGATATTGTTTGCTGTCAATAGCTGTGTTTCCATCAAGGTATTTTATGCACATTTGAAGTATTGCATTAATAAAGCTTAATGGTAAAGGCAGAATTAGAAAAAACTGTCTTAATTGTGACAAAAAGTTTTTATGCTGGCTTCAGGGGGATTTTGGAAATGTTGAAAAAGAGTTGACACATTTGTCTAATAAGGTATGGTGTAACAAATGTTAACTTAAACTCACTTAACTGATCAGCTGTTTCATTTCAAAAGTGATCTTGGTCATTCTGAAACGTTCCAGCCAAAGGCTATCTGTGAAATGGGTGTCCACGATGACCTCCCAGAATTTTCTGCATGCACTGTCTCTCTGGTTCCCCATGTCATTTTTTTGATTAAACTGTGCTTTAAATGGGGTGCAAATTCTAGCGCTTTTTTCCAAAGCCCTTCAAATGTTTTCCTCACATTCACCCATTCATACACACATTCACACAACGACAGCGAAGGTAACCATGCAAGGCCCACTTGCCTGACGGGAGCAATTTGGGGTTAGGGTCTTGCTCAGGGACTTTGGACATGGAGGAGCGGGGCATAGAACGGGCAACCCTTTGATCACTGGGCAGTCACCTTTACCCCCTAAGCCACGCCTCCGCACTTTACATAGGTTGGTTTATTCACTCCGAACCAGTTGATGTAAATGATGGACCCCAGACTCCCTAATTTGCATTTTCTTTTTTGCCATGTTTTATGACAAATTTGTTTGATATTAGATGGAAACATGGCTTATGAAATGTACAGCCTGTTGAGCCAACCTTCCCAGCCTTAGACAATTTCCTTTGCAGGATCAATAAAGTATCTGTCTATTTATGACCCAGAGGTCTGTAAAGGCTTGAGATGGAGACCCAAACCTAAGTGACACCCTCGCTTTTTTAGAAATGGTCCCAAACAGGCCTGGCCTTTCCTGTGCACAGAGGTAATTATGTTACATTTAAATTGTAATGTGACTGCACAGATTGAAGGACAATAGCTAAGCACAAACACAAATATATAATTGAACTTCGTTTGCCAGGCTGAAGTGTGTTCTAAAAATAGTTAATGATTGCATAAGGATAGGTGTGGAAATAAGCATAACAGCCACCAAAATGTTAATCCATTTATAATTGTTGTGGTGTACCTTGCAATCCTCTAATCATGCTGTCAGTGGTGTTACATAAGAGCCTGTGCTATATTTATAACAAAAGCCCTCATCAGGCCACCTAAGCATGGCATTTATCACTTTTGCCGATAGTCTCCCCTTCTGAATGTTTTACATTCATGTTTTGAATCACAAAATATTTAAGGAAGTATTGTAACACTATTTTGCATGCCACAGTTGTCCTTTATTCAGCTTGAAGAAATCTTTGGAGCAGAAGAGCAATAGTTTTAAATCAGCTGTCTGGTCAAGTGTTAGTTTAAGGTGACTCTGCTCTGACAAGCAACACTTTAAAATTAGTATACTGCAACGCTAAAGTGATGAGTGGCAGAGAAAAGTATCATAATAAGTAGGGTGTAATTATGTTTTAACTATAATATGCATAACAATACATGGTTGGTGACACGATACAAGGATGATATTCGTTCATTTAGACTGATTCGATATGATTGAATGCATGAAATAGATATAGCAACTATTTAGCCAGAAATTATCAGCCAAGGATTCCTTGAAGGTTGTCACACCACCTGTGCTGTCACAGTACATTTCCCATAATGCATTACTCCATTAAAGGATGGGTATTTGTCCAGGACAACAAAAAGTACAGTATTGAATTTGTTAGAGCAGGAGTTCTCAAACTCATTTTAGTTCCAGGGCCACATGCAGCCCAATTTCATCTCAAGTGGGCTGAACCAGTAAAACCAATGCAAGTTTAGGATTAGGATTACGACACATTTTCGATTAGTATTTTATTATTATTATAACCTTTGTTATTAAATTATGTCAGGAAAATAGTATTTTAGTGCTAAAATTATATTTTGTATTATGTATATTATCATTTTAACTATCCGGCCATTTTCAAAAGTAGGCAGTTGGCAGCTGAAAATACCAGGTTATTACTCGCTCTTCATTGTTACATCATTATTGAATTGTGTCAGGAAAAATGTTTTGAAACCCAGTTTAAATGGAATAACTTCCCTTGATTTAGTTACCATTTTTACGATGCTCTCATAATGCTGCCGATAATTCTATGAGTGACTTGATTAGAAACTTAACAACCCGTGTTTTGTGGTTGTGGTTGTTTGTAACACAGTCAAAGTTGAGCGAGTATGCCGGCAGAGTGTAGTGCATGCACAGAGCAGAGATATTCAGAACGCAATGGAGACACCGTGAGCAAGTCCTGTGCTCAGGAAGTCCACCTACAAGTTCAGTAATGAAGAACAAATATAACTCAGTAGCTATTAGGTTCTTTTATAAGGACAGCACTACCCCAAGTGGACAATTCAGGTATAGCAGTGCATTTTACTTAAATGACATCTGAAGTTTTTACACTACTCAACATCATCCTGCTGGCCTGATTGGACTCTTTGGCGGGCCGTTTCTGGCCCGTGGACCTTATGTTTGACACCCCTAGGTTAGAGTATAAAACAGAGTTTATTCTCTTTCAAATATTGTGCGTGCATGCGTGGGTGGAGTGGTGAAAAAGGGAAGAGGACAAAAACAGCGCTAACATAAATGACAGCAAAATGCTGCACTGAAATGAAATTAGTAAATATGAATGGGGTAAATAACAGAAATTAACAGGGTCGTTTTTGTGTTTTCTTGTCATTTATGGTCGCTCTGATCAAGTTTCCCTCAAACATTCTCTTGACATTAGAATTGTGAAAAATACATCCACCAATATTTGTCGTGCTAACTACACTCTGCAATTACTTAATATAAATAGAATAAAACTTTTTGCATTACAAACAATTTTAGGTCAATACAAGTCACTAGAAGAACAAGTTTCTGTTTATGTATTGATGTAGTTGGGTCGTTTAAATTTAAATTGATACATTGATGCAATAGATGAATTATTACACCTATTAATAAGATTGACTGGTTAAGGTATCAATTTATCTCTTGGAGGAAATTTTGGTGTAGCAGCCGCAAAAATACAGCTATTTGAATGACCTGTTAGGATAACAATTCAGTATTTACCTTTTTTGGTTTGCTTCACTCATTGCTTTATTCTTCACACTTTAGAAGCCAATGAAGAGAGTATTTTTGGATCAGCCATGAGATTTTCAAACCAGCAGCACTTAAGTGGACATGAGACAGTACACACCAGCCTAGTAATTTATCTGAATTTGATCTCTGCTCTCTTAGCTCCCACTTTAATGAGCAGTTTTAACCTCATCTGTGCTGTTTGCTCTGTGGTAAAATTTAGCAAATGCAGATATAGGATATATAGGATGACAATTTTCTAAACATAGAATGTTTTTTGTGTTTTGTGTTTTTTTTAATGATCATGTATTGCCACCTAAATTTATTCATATATATTTGTTTGAGCAAATTACTTTGATTTGTCACTCATTATGAACTCCGCTACAACCTAAAATCAGTGGATTAATTTTTCCGTTCACTCAATTCACTAATTCACTAATGCATACTCCTGTAATATGTCAATACATGATTAATTGGTTCCTGCATTTGCAGTTTGAATTTTTTTTTTGGTCAGTGTTATTTAAAGTTTACTCTCCTGTTTGATTTAAAGTGGTCTATGTAGTCAGTGACTAGTCACTAAAAATACAAGCTCCAATCCACAGCTCATATTATCCAGTTGTTGGCCTCTGACCTCACGCAGGACTCCCTTCACCTCTACTTATGATCATGAGTACATCCAAATATTGTAAATAAGTATAAATTCCTGCAGTTCTGTGAGAAATTGTCGCAATTTTCATCAGTATATTTAACAACATCGCATAAGGAAATGGTATCACTACAGTTTTTAATCATCGCAGTTACTGCCGCTGTGAAAATACTGTCCTTAATGCAGATGACCAAAATATTTGTGTCTAATGGTCCAGTTTACGTGAAAAGTGGAGAAAGTAAAGGGCTATGGTATATGGGAAGTGCAGCTGTCCTGTGGGAACCATGGCAGCTGCTGCTGTCTCGTATTGTCTTGGGAATTATTTACATTAATGCTTGATTGGGATTTGGGTGTGATACTGTATGTAGAATGGAGGTAGTCAAGGTGAACTGTTAAGAAGGCCTACAAAAGGGAGAGACCTTTTTATGCTTTCTCTGTGAGGCATTTGTGGAGTCACAATGCTGTACTGTCATAAAATATGCTGTGATAATTAATATTTTTTGGACTACGTGTGTGTACATAATGGACAGTATTTTCACTGAACTCTGATTCTCCTCCAGGCCGCCAGCCAATCCCAGAGCTCGACAGCATATCCAGCAGCAAGAGGTCTTCCCTCAGGAACCCGAAGAACCCGAGGAGATCCTTGGCTCAGATGACGAAGAGCAGGAGGACCCCAATGACTACTGCAAAGGCGAGTCCTGTCTTTCTTAGCACAGTTCAACACAGTAATTGTGAATAGTCAGATTATTGTAAATGTTTTGTGTATGTCCTCTTCTCTAGGTGGCTATCATCACGTGAAAGTAGGAGACCTTTACAATGGGAAATACCATGTGATCCGGAAACTAGGATGGGGACACTTTTCTACTGTGTGGCTTGCTTGGGACATCCAGTATGAGAAATTATATTCTTGGAGCATTGTTTGTTTTTTGAGGAGTAAAATTTAATTTGGGTAGCATTTTACCTTGTGGCTGTTGTGGTTGTATCTTGTTAAGTGCTTTCTGTTAATATTTAAGTTGTTGGTCTGTCACAGAGTGAAGAGATTTGTAGCAATGAAGGTTGTAAAGAGTGCTGAGCACTACACAGAGACGGCAGTGGATGAGATTAAACTCCTCAGATCTGTAAGTAAAACATTTTCATTATCCATTAGAATTTTATAGACTTTAGATTCAACAAAATTACAATATACTGTACATTGTATAATTGGGAAGTACATGTACAGTGTTTACTCATGTAGTTTGTCTACTTGCACTTTAATATGGTGGATGTGGTAGTAAACTACATACATGCAGAATTCTGCAGGATTTCATGGCTATGGATAAAGTGTTCACAATGTGAATATTGGACTGGTCACAGGTTACGTGAATGCTAATATTATTACTTGTGTTCTTCCTTCTTGTGCTTGTACACAGGTAAGAAACTCAGACACCAATGATCCCAACAGGAAGATGGTGGTCCAACTGCTTGATGACTTCAAGATTTCTGGTGTCAATGGAACTCGTATCCTTTTCAGCATAAGTTTAAAGAATTGATTTGTTGTTGTTTTCCACTGGAGGAACTAGATCCATCTTGGAAAACAAGACGAACACAAAAGGATTGTTATTGCCGCCGGTGTCAAATTTAGCAGGAAAGCGAGTGGACCTCCCATCTATCACAAAACATTTCTATGTGATTGTTTACTGGGAACAGTTTTGCAGATTGAGATTCCCACAGACCATTGTAGCTGCAATATGACACCCACTGACAAGATTGTACTGTTTATTCTCTTCTGACCTGTTTTCTTTCACCATGGTTTTACCCCCGAGTCTAATTGTTTGTATCTGTACTGTATTTTGCAATCTTAACTGCTGCTATCATCAGATGTATGCATGGTGTTTGAAGTCCTGGGGCATCACCTGTTGAAATGGATTATTAAATCCAACTATCAAGGCCTCCCTCTGTCATGTGTGAAGAGCATCATAAAACAGGTAACATGACAATCACTCTTCCGCAGACGAGTAATGAATATTTAGTCTTAGGTTAAGCTAATTTCTAAGTGGCTGTTATCCTCCAGGTTGTGTGATGGGTCGTAACCAATCAGGATGGAGCATTGTGCATAACAAACAGTTTAAGATAGCGATGAATTGTTTCTGCTTGTAAAACTGTGAGCTCAAAAGAACAGTTTTATCAGCCATGTAGCTTGAAATTATGACTAATGTTTTTTTTTCATGTCTTTTGTTTTCAGGTACTCCAAGGTCTGGATTATCTGCACACAAAGTGTCAGATCATTCACACTGATGTTAAGCCAGAGAATATCCTGATGAGTGTTGATGAGCCTTATATCAGGAAGCTTGCAGCAGAAGCCACTGAGTGGCAGAGGGCTGGAGCGCCTCCTCCCTCTGGATCAGCAAGTAAGTGATGAACAACAAATTGTGTTTATATACATTTGTAACAACACTTTGCTAACAGTTTGTACTGATGCCATATTGTCTTTTCAGTAAGCACAGCTCCTGCTCCAAAACTGGTAAGTTACAGCCATTTTCATGGGGCATAAAGCTCCCAGATATTTGGTTTGATAACACATTTAAAGTGGTCCCAGAATGCAGCCTTGCTGTTTACTCAATGACAGGCAGTAAAAATGTCCAAGAACAAGAAGAAAAAATTAAAAAAGAAGCAGAAGCGTCAGGCTGAGCTGCTGGAAAAGTGCATCATGGACCTGGAGAACATGGAAAAGACCACAGAGATCCAAGAGGAGGAAGAGGATGAGGAGGAGACCCCACAGTCTCCCAAAGGAAGGGCCTGTGCTCCTCTCAGACAGGTGTCTCTACAGGAATTCGAGGAAATTGAGGGTAAGAAGTAACATAGGAATAGGGTGTACTTCCTCTATTTCTAGTTCTATTGGCAGAAGTCTCTTATAGCTATAGTTTGATTAAACAAGTGTGACTAATTACATGTGCGTTACTGATATTTTCAGAGAGCAGTCTAAAGGCAGATATGAGGAGGGTGGGACCAGAGGAGCTGGAGGTGAACTGTAATGGCCTTTTCCATGTGGAGGTAGAGCAGTGGAGGAATGAAGACCAACACAATGGCAACACAGAGCCCACAGAGAAATGTGGCGTTCTGGAGGAGCAACATAAGGAGTCTCCTCTTTACACTGTCTGCAATGGTGTTGAATCCACTGAGCTCAAGGAGCTGGACACTGAGACGGATGACAGAAGTATGCACAGCAGTGGGGTGGCTGGAAGACACCTGCCTGTTAGGCTGGAGGAGGGAGAAGTAGAGCAAAGCATTTGCCAGGAAGAGGGAGAGGATGGGTCTGACTGTCAGTATACAACCCAGGAGGACTTTAGAAACGGTCAGTCACCCAAAATAATCATTACAGCATTACAGAGGTTGTGCTTGTTGTTTGCTTTGCTCAAGCGCGCTGGCTTTGAAAAGGGCGCAGACATGCAAACTTTGATTTATTGATTATTAGATCGTGTCTTTATTTGTCTTTTATTGAATACTTATTTTGGCCACTCATACTCTGTGCTCTGATACAGGCA
Organism: Brotula barbata; assembly: GCA_900303265.1. Taxonomy (NCBI): domain Eukaryota; kingdom Metazoa; phylum Chordata; class Actinopteri; order Ophidiiformes; family Ophidiidae; genus Brotula; species Brotula barbata. The sequence continues at coordinate 68,427 of OMNV01009087.1, read as the reverse complement.
AGCAGACAGCAGGATCCCTGTTAGTCAACCCACTTGAGCCAATCAATTCAGACAAGATCAAGGTCAAGATTGCAGACTTGGGAAATGCCTGCTGGGTGGTGAGTAGTCTGCTAATGACTGCAGGGATTTCCTGATTTAAGATGAAGTCTTGGAAGATGAACTAGGAACACATCCACTCTCTCCTGTCCACAATGGAAATACAGTCAGCTCTTAAACTATGTGGCAGACACAAATGTAAAATGATAAAAAGCACACTTTCTGTTTCAGAATAAGCCTGTTAGCTTTTTGATTCAGTGATTCAGCATGATTTATTTTTTGTCTTTTTGTCAGCATAAGCACTTTACAGAGGACATTCAGACACGGCAATACCGCTCCCTAGAGGTGCTTATCGGTTCCGGATACAGCACACCAGCCGACATATGGAGCACAGCTTGCATGGTGAGATCATAGTCCAGTATAGTCTAGGTTTGTCAGGGTATGTTGTAATTGAATTCATGCGTACTGTATGTAGGAGACATGTTCCACCATGGACAAATGTTTGTGGTAGTATGCGGTGATTATGAAGTATCTGTTTATTCCTGCTATCTCCTCAGGCCTTTGAGCTGGCCACAGGGGACTACTTATTTGAACCACATTCTGGTGAAGATTATTCCAGGGATGAAGGTACTGCCGGACTGGCCTACTCTATCCATTATCATATTTTATCACAGTATTTCATATGGCTTCTGCCGGTAAGTCACGATGTATTGATAAGCACACACACTTTAATTGATACAGTATTATGTTCACATGTAACTATATTTGGCCCAAAATGACACCCTTATACACCATCTAGTCCTCACACACTCTGGTGGTCAAGAGTACAAATTTCTAATCAAATAAACAGGACAGGGTGGAGGATATTTGTCCCATTGCTTTCTTCCTAAGGCCTTGCCCCACACCTGGCCTGACTTAAATTCACTGTTCAGAAACCTTAGTTAAACATAGCTCCCTCCTTAAATGTAACAATTGTTATAGTTGTGGGAGTATAATTTAAACAACAAATATACATTTGCTGTGAAGGAAAGGTTATTTTACAGGATTTCAAATGAATCTTTTAGAGCTGCTATTGTGAACCTGACCTGTTTATTTTATATCTCTGAGAAGAGGTTACTAGCTTTAAATCACTTTTTATGTTAAAATAAAGATAGAATGGCTACTTTAACAACAGGTTATAATTTTTATTTAGCAAATACAAAAGCAAACAAAATATGACCATCAATACAAATATACTTGACCACTTGTAATTGTAAAGCTGAAATACTCAAAGCAGAGGACATTCTGCCTGTTGAGGAAATCCATGATGTGGTAGAATACTAAATATAATGTTTACATGGCTGAGTAATTCAATCTCATTATAGTCTATATTTGACGTGAAAAAGGTTGAATGTTTATGTATGGGTAGTGCCTTTGAGATGCTTTATTATTCTTTTTTGTACTTTTAAACTGGCGGTCATTGCCATTTTATTGGATGACTTACATATCTAAGAAAACATCTGTTATGGCTACACATTCCATCTTAATGTGCAGTCCTGACATGACATTATTGCTTATTTATTTTCACAATGTAAATGACGCACTCCCTCACATTGATTGGCAAAAAATGAATACTGTCAAATTTAGAGTAGATACATTATGACCAAATTGAATATCCAATCATGCGATGTTGAGTGCCCGCATTCCTGTGTCTATTTCCCCTCTAACACATGGGAACCATATTGCCTTCACCACTGAAGATGGGCCCATCTCCTCACTCCCTTTGCTGTCATCTCTCTCTCTCTCCCTCACTCACTCTTTCTTTCATTCTCCCCCTCCTTATGCTTTATTTATGTTACCTCTGGCCTGCTGCTTAGCTTAAGTTTTCCATACTGACTCGATTCTGTCTTGGCATGTCAAGTATGTGCTGAGATTTGGCTTTCGCCTTATTTGCACACATTTATTGATTTTGCTGTTGATGAACTCCTGACCCCTTTGCTTAACACCAACTACCACTGCTGCTTCAGTTGCGTGACAGTACTAAATTGGATTTTATATGATATTACTCTGTGCACTGTATAGGTTTCTGTGGAAATGGCTTTGCTGTCTTTCAGCCTCATTTTCAATTTGTCTGCTTTTGAAATTGTCATGCATCAATTCAGATATCTACAAGCTTTTGTTTTGCAAATTACTGATGGCTCTCTATGTATCATGTCATCCTACGTTGTCATTTTTCATTTGTTATCGTGTATGACTGTTTTGCTCTCTCTCCTTCCCCCTCTACATTTTGCTGTCTGCTCTTTGCTGTTATTCTCTCCAAACTCATCCCCTATGGCTGTTCCCGTCTCCCTTCTTCCCTTTGGTCCTATTCTGATGTGCCATTTTCCAGACCACCTTGCTCTCATGATTGAGTTGCTTGGCAAAATCCCTCGCCATTATGCAATGAGTGGGAAATTCTCACAGGAATACTTCACCAAGAGAGGTATGCCACCCTTTGTCTGTGGCCTGCCCTGGGAACACTGAATGGGAAGGGTGGTGGGGCAGGGGGGTTCTTGTCAGTACTTACAGTCCACACAAAGTTGTATGTGTGTCCAGAATGATGGACATGTTGCATAATAATAAATACAGGCTTCTAAATGTCAGCTAATTTTAACAGTGCCGTCAGACATCATATTAAACGTCAGATATTTTGCCAAACACTACCTACTAGAGGTTTGAGCTTATTAGATGTAGCAGAGGATTCACCAAAAAGGTGATATCAAAAATGCAATGCAGTACTGATCCCTGTAGTGTAAATTCCCCAGTGGGTTTTCTATACCACATTTTTAATATGCGGTTAAAATTAGTGGATGAAGTACATTAAAATTATATATATAAGTCATTTAGCTCTCTATGTTAATTGTACATAATTATCAAAAGTATTTTTTCGGATAATAACTGTACTTAAGTATTAAAAGCAAAGAAATTCCTGGTGCACTAATTGCCCTGTTATAGTCTTAGTCACTGACACTCAATATGTCTTAAAAATCTGAATAGCCACCATTTCTGACATGAGGAAAGGCAGTTTGAACTTCACATTTATTTATACAACATACTGTACAGGAAGAACTCTGTAACTGTAACTGTTTCAAACTACTGAAACTAAACTAATTGTACAGAAACAAATTGTAATCGCTGTATCAATGAAAATCCAACTTTTCTTCATCTACATATTGAAAACATCTCCTATTTTAGAATTCATTTTGATACCAGTAACAAACCTGTTTTGACAAAAGTAGTGAAGTATAGACTTTCCTTCAGATATGCAGTTAAGTAAAAGTAATAATTTGTAAAAAACTTACACTCAACTTAAGTCATTTAAGTTCTATAGTGAAGTTTTTTACTTTGTCACTTATCACCAATGTTGCGTGGTAACATGGTCAAAACTGTTACCATATTTGTTTATCAAAGATTTTATTGGCTTTAGCGGTGTGGCAGTGACAAACTGAAGGTATGGATTCTTGAGGGTTCAGATCCAGATGAACAGTGGAGAGCATATGCCAGCTTTTGTCTGTTGGCCCCTTGGAATTGCCTGATATTTTACTGAGATTTGTGCACCTTAACTGAGCAACAACCTAGTGTGCTGACAGTGGGACCCCTCTCCTCCTTGGCCAACCCACCCACACACCCAGTGCGGGCCTGTTGCTGGGACAACGTCTCATCACCTGTTGTTTTGTTTTATCTGCCTCCCCCTTTTCCCTGTTGCATCACTCTGCCGGGCGGCTCTGCTGGGTAGACCATATAGCGTTGATCATTGAGCTGCTGGGGACAGTCCCTCGCAAACTCATAATGAGTGGAAAATATTCCAAGGACTTTTTCACCAAGAAAGGTAAAAATGTGACCAAATGAAAACTTCCTGTCTCAAGCAAGCCCTACGCGTCACCTACAATTCATCACACGTTATGTGTACATGTATATGGATGTCATGTATATTATACCTAGATATTAAAAATGTGTATGTTCATAATGTCAACATTGTATTTTACTTGAATTTGTGCTTTCTATATTATTCTTCATATAGCATGTCACTGTGTGTCTGTGGTTGAACAACTCTGATACAGCGATTTCTGATTGGTTGACTGCAGGCGATTTGAAACACATCACCAAGTTGAAGCCGTGGGGACTGCTGGAAGTGCTGATTGACAAGTACGAGTGGCCCCACGAGGAAGCAGAGTGCTTCACCGACTTCCTGCTCCCCATGCTGGAGCTGATCCCTGAGAAGAGAGCCACGGCAACAGAGTGCCTGCGCCACCCCTGGCTCTTCCTCTAGTGGACCCCTTCAGTCATTGCACCTCCCTTCCATCCCACTCTCCAGAGACTGCAACAGATCACTTTCCAGTTTGGGCATATCAGATGAATATTTATTTCCGTTTTGTTTTGTTGTTTTGGATTTTCTTATATTTCTCTTGTTATTGAGCTGATGCTTCTGTGTTTGTTTGCTTTATATTTGTTGGTTCTCCCTCTTGTTGATGATATCAGGAATTCAGTGGGTTACATTACTGGTGGTCATGTTGATTCCAACTGCTGTGCTTCGTTCCCCCCACCACTTAAGCAAATTTGTTATTGTATTGCTAGTGATTCGTCCTTGTTTGTTTCACTCCTGCACTAAAAGCCAAACAAATCAAGGATATGTAGCCTTTATTCGTCATTTGTGTCTCCATAAAATGACTCACTTTTATCTCTTAGAGTTTCATTAGTGCTTTGTTCTATTTGAGAATAATTTTATCTTATATTACACATTTAAGGCATATATTTTGTATTTGTAAAGTAGGTTTAGAAAGTTTCACACTGGGCTGACATTTTGACTTGACTGTGATCATGTACACAGCATTTCTTCAGACAGAATGACAGGAATCTTAGATATGATGTAGCTCATACCATTAAGCCATGAAAATGTGTTTTCACCTGATATTGGTGTGGTCAGTTGATTGTAATAAATGAGATCTTTCGTTCTTGTGGGAGGCTGGTATTCTCATATACTTATTACAATTCAGGAATATAGAGAGTCAGATGTTTCAACATGTTAAGCCCAATTGAAAGGAGGAAGTGAAAATAAACTGTATATACTTGTACCAAAGAGTTTGCCTTTATGTATATTACAGTTATGTACAGTTTTTAACAAATCTTATGTCTTAGTTAAAACTATTTAGTGGGGTAGTTGTGTTTTAATAAAGCATTTGGAAGATGGGCTTAAGCTCAAAGGTATGTGGGCCAACTGTTCAATATCATCGATCTTACCGTAGAAATGGAACGATCAGATGTTACGTAATGGTGTCCCAACTTTCTGATATAGATTTAATTTACATATCTGTTACAGTCTAGATTCAGACGCTTCCCATCAGTGTCATATTCAGGATCATATAGACTTGTGTGAGATGTCAATTTCCAAAACTACGCATCATACAATAAAACAGATGCTAATACTGTATGGAATGACTGTCTATGTTCTTTCTACAAGCATTGACATTGCATGTGTTGTAGGATTCACAAGTCAGTTTCAGTAAGGATAAAGGAATGAAATGTAGACCCTTTTCATGATTAGACGTTTCTTACAATTACAAGTTTAAAAACAACTGAATAATTTGTGTAATCACCAAAGTGAATCTTGACTGGCCCATGACAATTCAGAATTCCTGTCTTAAGCAATGAGCCTTTCGTTGGCAATATTCCCAAATTTCAAATGTAGAAGATCTCTTTCTCATCATCAGGGTATGTGTGTTCAAGACCCTCCTGCAAAACAAGAAAACTGTTGATAATTGAGATATACGTAATAAACATGAATGAGCATTTATGAGATCGGCACTGTTTGGTAATTGACAGCATTCATTCCCTTCAAGAGATCTGTGCTCTAGTACTTTGAGGAACAATACTCCAATTCTTTAATGTGCGTCATTGTTGTCAATTTTCTCCTGTTTGCAGTGACCCTTACCTGCTCCTTCAACCTCAAAGTTATCAGGCAGCAGCTTGTCTTGACGGTTGCCAAGCGTGAAGGCCAAGAAAGACAGGAGAAGTGAGTCCAAGATGCTGATGATGGCCAGGATATAAGCCCAACGCACCGTACAATTCCCCAGGCTGTACTTGTCCGTCAGGTTGCCACACATCCTTTTCACTTCAGGGGAGTCCCAACCATCTGGATAGATCATGCAGCCCATCACGGTCAACGCAGCTGTGGGGGAAGAAGGACTCAGAAATGGGCCTAGAAAAGGTTCCCCCCGTGTACACTTAACTTTGGTAAACATTTATAAGGGAGGTTGTTTCACTCTCGTGCAGGATACACACAGCGCCACAAAGAGCAAAATTTTTAAAGTTATGGTGTAGCAGAGAAGAGGACACTCGGTGGTGCTGTTTGCATTACGTACTCTAATGAAAGTTTGTTAAAGTGTAATCCACATCATCTGTTTTTTTAAATCTGAATGCTGCAGACTCTTTCTTTTTAAGGGACTGCTGGGTCTTAAAAGCTTATACCGCGTGGCAGATGTACTGCATGGGCTCTGGTGTTTAGATCAGTTAACAACACATCACCTAACACCTGATCTTGTTACATGTAACCAATCTGCCACCAGAGGTGTCAGACACTGAAGTGTAATTGGATCCCTTATTGGCTTCCACTGTGGTGAATAACACATCCAGAGAGGACATACGCCACACCTGTAACAGGAGAGCCTTGAAGATGACAAGGCAAATGTATCAACTCATCCTCAACTCAAATAAGATGACAGTTGACCAGAATGACACACGAGTCATTCAAATACATCTTCATTCATTCATCTTTTATAGAAAATGTTGAATCTTTGTAAAAATTGCATATTCATGATGAAAGGAGACGTTGGCTGTTTTTTAAATGTATTTCTTATTTTGTTATTTGTCTGTTTTCATTTATCTCTGACGTAACCACCAATGGGTCAGTCTTTATAAAAATGTGTTTATATATGAACAGAATTTTAAGGGAAATAAAAAAAATCCACAACTGAAAACATAAGGTATGTTTTAATGAATTTTATGATTTTTAGGATCAGTACTTCTCTAGAAATTAACTTTTCTTTGATTATTAATGATTTACTAATGTGAAAAAGACCCATTTAAGTTATTAGTTATCCGCAATCCAAATCACCGAGTAATTTAACAGCACTGAAGTGGGTAGTGGTAGCAGGTTTACTTCCATTTTCCATTTGCATTCATGTGCACATTGTGAATGTGAGCATGGCTGGAATTTTTAACTGTAACTGAGTCACTCAATATCTATATTGACTCTTATTATGGTAATCTAACTTTTTTGAAGGCACTACAGTGACAGTGGGCTGTAATGAATAAAAGCATCTGCTGCATTTTTTTAACAGAATACCTATTATATATATGTTATATATACAGTATTGATGTAAAGATATTGGTCATGATTAATAACTACAACACAATACTAAAATAACCCAAATCTATACAAGCATCTCCTCCCAGTTTAGAGTAAATTGAGCACCATTATTAGTCCATCATAATAAAAATAAACTTGACTTTAAATGGGGGAAAAAGATTCCCACGATGGATGATGGGGCATCGTATGTATAATTCTCTTCAACTTCTCTTTTCTTGCTGTCAATCTTTCATCACTATTTCAGTTTAATACAATTGCCGTACAATTGGATATAAACTTGTGTAATCATCATTTATTTGCTCTGCATTATTTTTCCATACAATGACTGGAAAATTGCCTATTGTTTATATGTATAATAGGACTGTAAATAATAAAACTTAATTTTATATCTAAATCAGCAATTTACATTTAACAGAGATTCATTATTTACGTTTACAAATAAGAAGTAATTTTCTAAAATGACGTTTGTTGTTTTACATGAATTATCTGTAAATGTAGGCAATTGTACACTATATGATAAAAAAAAACCCTCGAGCTAAATAAATGTTAAAAATATTTCCCATTCATGATGCCATTGATAATACCGCATATATAAGTGTGTTTATGTATAAGTAAATGAAATATGAGTGTGTTTGTGGTGATTTCCTGTATGTCGTCTTCCCCCACTGACCTGAAGCCAGCTGCATCCAGGCGCAGATCTTGTAAACATTGCCGGCGTTGCAGAAGAAGAACAAACTGAAGCAGATCATTGAAGCCACAACCAGCAGCATGGAGGTCCCCACGAAGAACATGGCCGTCTTGAAGGCCCCCGATGGGATGGAATCGAAGTCCAGCGGGCTTCCTCTGCAGGTCAGCTCCGAGGTCAGCGCGTTTCCGATGCAGTAGTGGAAGAGGCCGAAGTATCCGGCCTGCGGAGTGCTGACGCTGTCCCCGATCCAGTACGGCTGGATGAATATCACCATGCTGATGATACTGAAGCAGATGGTGAACACGATCCACATGACGCCGATGGCCCTGGAGTTCCTCACATAGTTGGTGTGGTAAATCTTCGCCGCTTCCTGGGCGGGCAGCAGATCAGGCATGGCTGTGAGCAGCGACAAAAGTTTGCTCCGGTCCGCAAAACTTTGGACCTGCTGTCTGATCGCTGCGCGCAAAAAGAGCCGAGTGAGGATTCAGCACCCTGGACAGCATCCCCACCCATCTCCAGTCTGTGGTTTACGCTGCTCTGACGTCACACTGATGGCTACCGGATAGATAGATAGATAAGTAGATAGATAGACAGACAGACAGACAGATAGCTAGCTAGCTAGATAGATAGAGCGCCGTCGATAAAATAAGTCCTTGTTCTCTCAGTGTCTTTTATACTTTGTGATCATCTTCAGATTAATTAAATTTAAATTAGAATTGTTCACCAAATGTACAACATACAGTGCTGCAGAAAGCTTTTGGCACCAAGTCTCTCTATTTGGATATTTTATGATGTCTGGACTTGATATTTAATGAGTTTCTAAAAGTCATGATTCTGCCTGAAAGTTTGCTGAGGTTTATGGTTTGCTGATACCACATTTAATTTAATTATTCCAGCTGTGTCTTATTATTTGTTTTGGAAGCAGGTAGAACCGCTGCTCCATCACATCGGACAAAACCCACTGAGGTTGCTGGGCTCCTTGGAGACCTGGAGAGGAGACACCCGGTATTTGCAGAATGGATGGATTATGGGATAGGTTTGGACTTGACACAGACCTGGATAAGTGAAGGAAAATAAATGGTTGGTTTCATTATTTTCAAAAACAACTCACCTCCTGTGTTGCGTCGTTTGGGATGTTACCCGTGGTGCCATGTTGTGATGGCCAGCTCGACAGAGCCTGCAGCCACTGTAGCCTTCATCCTGATTTCAGAGTTTGAATCACTGAGCCCTGGGGTGGTTTGTGTGGCACTGTGCCATGTGTAGAGCTCATCAAACTCACGCAGGGATGACCGGTGGTCCCTGATGGCTCCCTGCAGCTGGAGGAAGGAATACACCACCTCCAAATGAGAGATGAGGGAAGGAAAAAGAAGAAAGGCCTCAGGTTGGATAAAAGGACCAATCATAGCCAGAGGGCGGAGGGGGAGCTGTGTTTGAATGCTGCCGTAACGAGGCATCATTCCAGATACATGTGGTGTGTCAGCCTCTAAAGTCGTATTGCTCACACTCATCAAACCTGTAATTCAACAACCTCCACCAGAGATGCCCTGTAGTCATTTGGTGCATACGAGCAAGCTGTAAGCATGCATAAAAACAGATATTGCCCACATTAGCAGGAGAGTTTTATGTTGCCATAATACCTCATAACAGAGCTGCACTATAATCTAACACTCCCAAAGCCTACACGGATACGAGGGAGTTCGTGAAATCCCAAATCCAATTCAGTTATTTGTCAGAGCCCATGGTTTTAGATTAAAAGGTGATTCAATGACCATATGTTGTTGATCCTGAGCAGCGCTGTGCTAAAGCGCCCAACTGAACAACAAACAAAGCCCTTTTTATGCCCATCTATTGCAGTTGTAACAGATGGGGTTATAAAACCTTTTTGAGGGCCTTTCCATTTTTCAGCTTCCTTTCCCATTGCATAAGGATCCAGAATAAAGATGTTCAGCTTTTTTTTCCACTTCTACCCTCAATGATCCACACAGCTTTGATTGTAGAAGTGCAGCACTTGCTGGAATATAAAATAAAGCCGCATTTCTCTTCTGTTCCACCATCCGTCACGGCGAAAGATTTAGCTTGTTTATGTACACAAAGAACAGCACAGTGCCCTGTTCCCTTTGAACGTAAAGGAATTCCTGTTTGTGCCACAATGTAAGATAATCATGTAACTTAAAATTGACAGCAAGGAAGTGTATTTGTCCCGCGGGTGAATCAATGGTTAAAGGAGCACTGTGTAACTTGAAAACTTTTTTGTAGAATTTTGTTGCATTTGCTGAAATCCCTATCACATCCTCACAGGTGCTCTTTACTGTCTCCTACTGGTGAACTCTGAATTGGCCAAAAAAATATGAACCCAAAATACTGTTTCAAATTTATAACTGAGGGAAACTCAGTTTGCAGTCCAGCATCATACAAATTTCTGCTTGCATTCAAAATGTTCCTCTTAAAATGAAAATGCTATGGAAATAAGATAAGATAAGATAAGATAAGTTAAGATAAGATAAGACAAAATGTACTGATCTCCCCAAGGGTGGATATTCAGATGTTACAACAGCATAAAAGGCAAATAAAGGGATACAGTATGCAGCACAGGGTTGAACAGTACAAAGTTAGAGATACAGACTGTAGGAGACTGACAGAGGAAAATCTAGTAGATAGAAAATAAAACTAAATACAAATACAAAATACAGATGATGTAAAAAAAAATTATTTAAGTATAAAATACTGGAGTTACCATATTAATTATTTCAGTTTTTTTGTTTTATATTTAGTTATATTTAGTTTTATATTTTAGTTTAGGTCATGTGTTCCTAGTATTTGTGTTTCCTGTTTTACTTTGTAGTTTTCACACCTTGTCTCATTTAGGTATTTGCTGCCTCTGTGTGTTTCCCACCTGTTTGATTACCTGCCCGGGCGCTAATGTGTTTCACCTGTGTCCAATTGTATCTCCTATATATTCTTTGTCTTTGTTTTGTTTTGTGCAAGTTTGTCTTTGTGTGTCAAGCAGTCCAACAATTCTTACAGTCATAGAGTGAATGACGTAGTTCATGGCTTTTGACCTGACCTCTGCCTTGGTTTGGACTGACTGCCTGTCTACCGAAACCTTAACGATAAGTAATGAGTGTTTGCCTTTTACGTCACTGTGTGTGTGTGCACGCGCGTGTGTGAGACAGAGAAATGAGTCCTCGCTGACAGGCTCCAAAAACTGTTTATGATTGAAATGAAAATTCTTAACCTATCTTTAGAAAAATAAGATATTTTAAAATCAGAAAACTCAATACACTCAATAGCGGGGTCTTACTGTGGCCCTGAGGTGCCAAATACAACAACAATAAGAAAACACAACATTAAGAGAGCACAAAAACATTAAGAAAGCATTGCACACCTAGCAAAACACAGCACACAGTAGGACAACACATAAACATTTTGTCAATGTGTTCGTGTTTTCTTATTGTGTTCTGTTTGGCATGTCAGGGCCACTGTACGGTCTCAATAATTGTTTCCACAACTGATGCCACATTGCACAGAGGCTAAGACTGAGTACTCAGGTTTGAGGGCATTAATCTACAGTTTATCATGCTTATTGTCCCATCTCCTCACTCCTTTGGAACACACTTAGCTTGACAACATGGCGGAAAGCAGTAATTCCAAATACCAGCCTTTAAAATGTCCCTCTCGCAACACATGCCCGTATTTCTCTGTTGCCGTCTCTGTCAATGTTGCTTTCGTTTGCTTTTATTATTTTAATGTCTCAAAGGCAAGGTGGTAATAATTCACTGTGAGCACCGATAAATAAATTATTGCATCACAAGACACTTCAGGAATATCATCTAAACACACAAGAGCAGCAGGTCTGTTCACTCTCATAAAACCTGAGAGCTGAGAATACATTTGGTCTCTTTATACCATAATCCGATTTTAAGCAGAAGTGATGGCTGAGCACTCCTGTTTTGTCATGCTCATACCTCAGGGAGCCAAGTTTGTTTATCCATTTGCTCAATAATTCCCGAGCCTGACTGTAGTTTGGAGAGGCTGCTTAAAAGATGCTGCCAGTTCATTTTCGTGTGCAGCAACTGCACAAGAAGCTGGAGGCAAGTAAGAAAGAGAGAGCAGACAAGGAGTACGAGCGAGGGAACATTTTCAGACCGACCTCACGAACAGCACTTTGTGTCGCATAGTGACAATAACAGATAAAAACACGGAGGTCTGAATGGAGTGGGTCGTTTCTTGCCTTCAGGGTGATAGCGTACAGACTGATGACTGCGTGAAATGTTCCATCATAATAAACAAGGTGCAGCAAACTCTAGATAGAACACAATCTCACATCATTTACATTAGATTGTTGAACACATTCAGCACATAAAGTATAGCTCTCCTTGTAAGCTTATCTGGATTTTGTTCCTACACTGTATTATTATTACATTAGGTCTCCGAAGTCTACAAATAGAAGAGTTAATCATTAATCATAACTACGGATGCCGAGAATGGCTGTGCTTGCAATTGATTTTTTAATGCCGTTATGTCGAGATAACGAATTAATTATTCCTTAATCTGGAGATAACAAAGCTTGATTTCTCATGATAACGAGATAAATTAACCCTCTTATCATGAGAAAACATAAGGTTGTTTCCTTGACTGCCCCAGTTGTTATTTTCATCAGGGGTTCATCAATTCTACAATTGTCTGCATTGTTGGACAATTGTAGAATAAAAAATTAACCCTCAATTTTATTTATTCTTGCACATTTTTTGCAACATGATGTTTTTTTCTAAATTTAGAGAAAATTTCTTGATCTTATGAAATCTTTAAATAAGTCTGTCTGTCTATATGACAAAACAGAATATTTTTTTTTAAGTGTAAGAAGTTTAAGAAAATTTGTCAAATTGCCAGGTAATCACTTTTCTTTTTTTTTTTTTACATAGCAAAAATAGCCGTAGACAGTTTTGTAAGTTTAGACCCCATTGAACAGACATAATAGATAATGAATGAAACTGTAATTGAACAACAGCTACAACAGGAATATTTTGTGATCAAGGATGAATGCTATTAAATGCGTTTTTCCAGCTGAGTGATCGTGTCGACTAAATGGTTGGCATCTCAGCAGTTGAATTCCTACAGCATATATGAGAAGGATGTCTGCAAGTCTTCACAGAGCTGAGAGGAAACCATCGTCACTGCCACTGGAATGAATTTGTATGGATGGATTCAGTCACGAGCCATTAAACCTTTGTGGCCCCTTGTAAATGGCTGACTTCTACTTCCCTGCTTCATAATGAAATACAAGGTGTGTGAGCGGCTGTAAAATGGCCTGTGGCAGTTCTAATAACGCTGCCAGCTTTATTACATTTAGGTCCAACTTTCATCCAATGACCAGCATGCTTATTCCTTGATGTGATTATGGCCCGGTGGTGTACGGGGGAGAGTGTATCATAACATGTGCAGAAGATGTGACATATTTCATTATCGTCATCATCATCATATGTTATTTTAGTGTTTAATGTCATGTGCCTCATTTTCTAACACATCAGACATTTTGATAACATTCTCGGGCCTTGGATGGGAGTTCCCATTTGTCAGGATTTTGGTTTCTATCTATTCTCGTGTGTGTGTGTGTGTGTGTGTGTGTGTGTGTGTATATGCGGTCCTTGATTGTTTCATCTCTGTTTGTCATCAACCAATCAGGTGCCTTTTGCAGTTCTCCTCTTCTCCTCAGCTTTTTTTTTTTTTTTTTTTTTTTTCGTTCCTTATTGGATCGTTTGTGTTCTTGTGCTTTC